>JAGFPH010000596.1:149749-178881 GCA_018207615.1 Philaenus spumarius
TTAAATAAATCTAATTGTTTAATTTTTAACTACATATTTTATAAAAGGTGCCATTTATTATAAGGATTTGAAATAATACATTTTTCACAGGTGACCTTGGTTGGAGATGTGATTTTAAACAATGGAAAAGAATTATTTAGAAGCCATCATAACCAATGGAAAATTCAACAGCTGGACAGGGAGAGGCAAAAACAGATGTTCCACAACTTAGAATTAAAGAAGGTAGTACGGGAAACGGGTGTGGTAGAGTGGTTTGGATGCCGCCGTGATACACCTCGCTGTTTTGGTTCCATCGTCGATGATACCCCACAATATTTATGGGAAGGAAAGTGGACCCCTCCGTGCTGTTTAGGTAGGTGTTTGATAGCATCAATACAAACAAAATATGTAAGTTATAGTTAGTGATGTAAAATACCCGGGTATTTAAAACTGTGGGTAAATACCCTGGGTATTTACCCTGGTAAATACCCAATTTGGGTATATACCCGGGTACTTATGATAACTTTCAACGATATGACCGCTACGAGATTAATTGCAAACTTATTTCAAGTAAACGTATGTATTATGAACGTTCTATAGTTATTGAATGATATTATGCCTTAATATAATTAAATATTATCATCGTCCAATTAAACTAATGGGTCTATTAATGAGCAAATAAGAATAATTTTAGTAAACCAAGAGGCTATGAGGTAATTGCAAACCTATTTCAAGTAAATATATATAGTGTAAATGTTCTATAATGATTGAATGATATTTTTCCTTAATAATAGTAATTATCATTATCATCCAATTAAATTAATGGGCCTACTAATTACCAAAAAAGATTAATATTAGTTAACAAAGATAAAACCCAAAACAGATGCAGAATCTAGGCCATTACTCTACAATTTCAGAATTTTGTGTCAGGCAAGGGTTAAAAAGTATGCCAATTTGAACGTTACAAATTTATTTCAATCAGAAAAGTAGGCAGTTGTAGGCTACATGTGGTTCAGTCAGAATCAGAATTTGAACTAGGGACTTCTTCTTCAGACTCAGATGATTCCTCGCTTGAAGCAATTTCCAAAAGGTTGAGAATCTTTTTTCACCTTCATCTTCAAACTCTGGTCTATTGCTGGATGCAGCAGTTGGTCTATTCATTTTTTCTTTTTTCAGCAATCTCCAATTATGGGAGAGGTATGTAATTTTCGCCGCTCTCTCTGTAGTTAATCGATTTCTTCTTTTATTGTGTATCCATGAAAAGGTGTTGAATGTCCTCTCAGTTGCGGCTGAAGTGACAGGTGCCCCAAGAATACGAATTGCCACGTCAGCTAGTAAACATGTTCCTCTCAGCTGCCTCCACCACAATAAAGGCTGCACTTCATTTTCATCTTCCTTTGATGTTATTCCTTCCCAAATTAATTGGCGACGCCAAATCCCTTCTTTATCTCGGTAATCAGCAAGGTCTTTTTGAATGTCAATGATCTTCAAGCCCATGTTGTTCCCTACTTCACATATGAAACTGATGGCGTCAAGTAATTCTTCTGCGTCAAGATGGCAACCTTGGCTTGAAGGACTTAAGATATCTGCAGCTAGGTGGATTTTACTTATTGCTCGTTTCATCCGTTTGTCTAGTTTGTTTAGGGTACATTAATACTTGGATGATTAGACCTAAATTATAAATTAATACCTAGAATAATTTAAAAAAATTACTATTCTTTCAAAAGGGTGAAGGATTTCCATTGCCCTAAATCCAAATACAGCATTATGTTTGAAATAATAAAATACTCGTACTCGTACCTATTATATTAGCTATTACTCATATACTAGCTAATAATAAATACCCATTTTTGGGGAATTGAGGGGGGGGGGGGCTTTACTCAAAAAGGTACTATATTCTCTAAATAAGGCTATTACTGAGTGTAATATGAGAAATACTTAAAACACTATTTAAATCATTATTTCTCATAAATACCCTAATTTTGGGTATTTACCCTGGCCTCGGGTAAATACCCATTTTATATTTACCCACCCGCTGGGTATTTACCCGGCCCACATCACTAGTTATAGTAAAAGATATGCCTGTGTTCATTGATTGAAGAGAAAAGCTGTTTTGAAACTATTTCATGCAATACAGTAGAACCTCGATAGCAAGACTGTATTAATGCTTGTATAAAACGACTTACTACTGATATTGAACTCTTGCTATAAAGGTTTGGTTTCGCAACAAGATGTGCTATAGAGGGTTAAAACTGTGATCTGTATTGCGACAAAAATCCGTATTATTGAGGTTTTTAAAATAATAATAGTCGTGCTATAGAGGTATCTTGAACATATAGTGTTATGGAAATCTCAGGGGGATTAGAAAAATGCACTTATTATCGAGGAAGTTGTGTTATTGAGGGTCGTGTTAACGAGTTTCTACTGTAGATTTAAATTACAATATTTACATATAGCCCAGTCGGTACAGGTTAAACCTACCAGTAATTTGCAATACGGCTGATTTTTTTTATAAGTACCTTAAAGTATGTAGATTAAAATAAAAAAAAGTTTACCAGTCTATCAATTTCCCAAAGTCGAAAAAAAAATCGATTATCATTTTTTTCTGGATTATAATTAATATTTCGAGCTGGGATGAAGATAGAGAAAAATAAAAATACCACCGTGTAGGGGAGGTATTTTTCAATAAAAAACGTCATATGTATTTATTTCGTCCGAGCAATGGTTTGTCTGGAAAAAATTCGATAATGCAGATATGTATTTTGCAGCAGGGGAAATCACAAAAAGGAGACATCTTATTCATATATGAAGCGTTAGCTCATTCTAAATTGGCCAAATTTTAATATATCGAATTGAAACTTGGTATAGGAGTTAAAATATATATTTTAAACATTTATGCTGAGTCTCAGCTTGTTAGCTTGAAAATTACCCGATCTAGAGCCACTTGACTTATCAATGGGTTTCTCGATTTTAGGAGTACCGGACCCACCAATTCATTTTAAACAGCTCCACTTTAGAAAATTTTCAAAATATCAACCTGAAAGTTTTTTTACAAGTTAAATATATAGATTTAAACAAGATCAAGGAGTATAAACCTCTTTTATTATTTACCTTTCAAAGCACAATTAACTTAAAAAAGTATAATTTTAGACCTTTTTAGATTTTTCATCCAAACGCTTCAGTTGATCGGCTGCAGATTAGTCAATTTTTTAAATATAGTTTTTAAAATAAGTATAGCAAAAAACAATTGTGTTTTTAACTTCTGTACCAATTTTTAAATCGATATGTTGAAAAATGTCGAAAATGGAGTCGTTGAATCCAAAGGTGTTATAGTTAAAACGAGATAGGTAAAACAGAAGACTATTTTCAAGCGCCTCGTTTTTAAAAATAACATGAAAAAAATCGTTTATACTTACTAAGAATATTTATACTGGTGTACTCAACTTGTAAAACAAATTTGATGTTGATATTCCAAAAATTGACGAAACTGGAATAGATTGAAATTAGTTCGTGGGTCCGGTACTCCTAAAATCGATAATCGAAATCGACCCCTAGATCGAGTCATTTTCAAGATAACAAGCTGAGACTCAGCATAAATGTTTAAAATATATATTTTAACTCCTATACCAAGTTTCAATTTGATATATTAAAATTTGGCCAATTTAGAATGAGCTAACGCTTCATATATGAATAAGATGTCCCCTTTTAGTGATTTCCCCTGCTGCAAAATACATACCTGCATTTTCGAATTTTTTCCAGACAAACCATTGCTCGGACGAAATAAATACATATGACTTTTTTTGTTGAAAAATACCTCCCCTACACGGTGGTATTTTTATTTTTCTCTATCTTCATCCCAGCTCGAAATATTAAGGATAACCGAAAAAAAATGATAATCGATTTTTTTTCGACTTTGGGAAATCGATAGACTGGTAAACTTTTTTTTATGTTAATCTACATACTTTAATGTACTTATACAAAAAAAATCAGCCGTATTGTAAATTACTGGAACTTTTGGTCTAAAATTACCTCTACCGACTGGCCTAATAAGTTTAAGTTTACTAACATATGCAGCCAACTATAAGTTATAAAAATGCAAAAATTATAATAATACATTGACAATTCAGTAAGTGAGAATACTACTTATTTATTATTGAAATAGAGAGTTGGTAAGAATAATTGGAAGGTAGAGGACAAAGACAGAATATTACAATATTAAAGACAACTTAATTTTATAGCTGATGATAATCAATATACCTACCTAAATATTATAGTAGAACCTCTTTAATCCAAATGCCGTAGGAGTGAAGTTTTCAAAAATAATTTGAACTTTTTCTACCATAAAACTTTGATAGACCTATTATTACATTTACTATAAATACTGTATGACTACTATTTTAATTAAATAAACAATGTTTTAAATTGAAAAATATTTCTCATTTTACTATAACACTTATGATCCAGCATCATTTTAGCTGTTATAAGGTACGTGAAAAGCACAATATTATGTTCTGTAATCCGAACGATTCGATAGTCCGAACCCCCCCCCCCTCCGGTTCTAATTAGTTCGGATTAAAGAGGTTCTACTGTATTAATTTTGTATTTACATTTTTATATACAGGGTGGTCCATATGTATGGGAACACCTCAATAAATTGTAAACTCAATAACTCCAAGGACTCAATAACTCTTTCAGGATAAGTTATTGATGAAATACTCTACCTTTTGACAGACAACTGAATTTCAAACCCCTTCTCAGGGGGTGGCCAAGGGGTTGTAACTCAAATAGTTTTTTACGATACATGTATCCAAAATGGCGGCTGATTGAAATTTTGGTTTCCAAAGGGTTGTAACTCAAATACTTTAAATGGGAACACCCATTGTGTGATACATCATCTTAAAGGTCTCTTCGAAGCGAGAAAAACGGCATAAATAAAAATTTTCTACGATACTTTTATCCAAAATGACGGCTGATTGAAATTTTGGTTTTCAAAGAAATAATTGGTATACTGTACATGTTTGATCAAAATTTTATTGAACAAATACCAAAATACATTGAAAAAACTCTGTTATTTATAGTAATTTGTTTATTAGATATTAATTACAAATTTAAGAGAATAAATTGTTCTTACAGCATTTTTGATTTGAAATGTATTGGAACTGACACGTAACAATTCATGAAATTTAGAAAATGCTGTTAAAGTGACCTATTAATAATAAAATTAAAATTAAAAGTTACAATTATTGAAATAAAATAAATAAAAAAATTTTTTTTTTTTTTGTTATCAAAACAATTTTATAACCCTGATTTAGCCCATAAGGAAAATTAAAAATATATCTAGGCAGCCTAATTTATGCAAAAACATCTTTGTTTTTCATTTTTTGTAGACAACTTTTAAAAATCTCTCAATATCTCATAAAGCAGTGCTAAAAATAAAATTCCTTTTGAAAACAACATAGGCCTATTATTTCAGGGTTCACTTTTATTTTTATGGATTTCAGAGAATATTGTCTTCACGAAAACTGTAAACAATTTACAAATAGTTTACGAAAGTAAAAACTTTACTGACTTTTACTTTTACAATACAATAGTTTTATTTTGCTTTTAAACATGTGATACAATGTAATTAGCAATAGTCCATTTGTTTAAGTTACCTTAAAATTTAACATTTAAATTCATTTACATCCGAATTCATATATTCCTCTAATGAGTAGTAGGTGCCTTGTTTCAGGAAATCAGATAAATTTAAATTTCTTTTCTGTCAAAGATTGGTTAGAACCTGGCAGCTTACTATGTAGCTTAATTTGTTGAAACCTGTGGCTTTCATGTTATCTTGTAAGCCTGTTAAGAGGGGTAACCAAATCCTATTTATTTCTAGTGTTACATCTATGTCTTGAGCTGTGAATAATAATCTACTTAAATAATACCGTCTGTATACCCGTTGATGCATCTGTGCATTACAACATTAGGAAAAAGACATTTATACTCATAAATACATAGGCTACATAACTGCCACACTTTATAGACATACCTAGTTTCTGTCATTTAACTGCTAAACAATTAATTAGCCGTTAGATTATAGTTAAACTTTTGAGGGATAGTCTACTAATGGCCGAGACTACACATATGTAATATAAACAGGCTTCTTGTATTGAACACGATCAAAACATTTCCATCACTTATAGTATGATTAATGTAACTTTAGTTTATTCGCGGAAACTGAGAGAAAGTTGGTATGAATTATGAAAAATGTAAGTGATCTCCCGATTTGGGTAAAATCACCACCGATGGCCTCTCTTTCTCATTGGGGCTGAATGTGAAGTTTGTATTTAGCGATAAATGAAACATATGACTTTATGTATAGAGTGGTTATGGACATTATTGGGAAACCTCTTGAAAACTATTGAACCAAAAACAAACTTAATGGTTGATCTTCTTATTTTTCCATGGAATTTAAAATTGATGGTATTTAACTGGTTTTTTCGGAAGTACCTTAGTGAAGGCCTATCTGGCTAATTAAATAGTTCACTGCATTGATAGATAAATACTTTCTTGTACATTATGTCTAACATTAAAGTTAAGGAAAAACAACAAACAACATTAGTAAATTGTACAATTAATCTATGTGATTCTTGCTGGGCATGTAAGTGACGACATTCTCAAGTTGTGTTTGTTAATCTGCTTTGAAATTGCTGTCACTGGTAAATCCATGGCTACCAAGTAAATTAATTGTAGAATTTACTAAGTATTGTGTGTGTGTGTGGTGTTTAAACACAGTGTTTGAAATGTTCTAGCTGGACTAAGACGCACAGCGCGTCATGTGTTTGACCAGTTGGAAGCAGATCATGTGCGTTATTGGTTGGAAGGCGGTAGCTTATTAGGAGCGATGCGAGGAGGTGATATTTTACCATGGGACTACGACGTTGATATCGGAATTTACAAAGACGATATCAAACGATGTACCTGGCTGCTTAGAGCACGTTCCAAACCTGTAGTCGATCAGCAAGGTTTCGTTTGGGAGAAGGCGATCGAAGGGGATTTTTTCAGAGTACATTTCAGCCAAGTGAATCGTTTACACGTGGATATTTTCCCCTTTTATTCTAAAAACGGGACAATGACCAAGGACTCGTGGTTTAAGTCGCACCGGCAGGACAGAGAGTTTCCAGAGTATTTTTTGAAACCGATGTCTAGCATCGATTTTGTGGGTCGGACGGTAGCCGCACCCAATAACATTCACGACTTTTTAGAATTTAAATTCGGAGAAGGAGCGATCGAGAATCCGGAATACCCGAATCCACAGAAAATGATATCGTACGGATTCAACAAGAACCCGATCGTAGGATAGCAAAGCGGAGTAAGTTCGGAGCGTGAATGATGTTATTTTAGCTCAAATCTCAAACTAAACCAGTACAACTATATTGTTAATATTCTTTTTACAACATAGATGTTATTTTAAACTAGAAATACCTACGGATGTGTCAAAATAATTATTTTACAGTTCTCTAGTTAGTACACTGGACCTAAGTTTGTAACCTTCAGTGAAGACCATGGATTAGTTTATTTTACATCAAGGGATCAGTTATTGTAGATGTAAGAGAGTGGTTAAGAAATTGTAAGGTATGATTATGCAATAGGTCAGAGAATGGTCTTAACATAACCTTTGTATCAATAATGATAACGGCAATGATATCAGTTTCAGTTTAATTTGATTGTGTATATAGGGTGTTTAAAAAAGGAGTTTACCACTTTGTATTCAGACTACTTCCAGAGTTGGTTTAGGTTGTCACTTTTTAGCAAAATATAAAAAAATAGTTTTTTACTTTTCATTTAGTTAAGATAAACGTGACTTCCATTTTACAGACATCCAATCAGTATTTAGGTATCCGCCGCCTCTAGGAAGCGAAATTTTCCGCACACCCTCCACTAACCCCGACCCTTTCTGATGTCACTAAAATTACCCCAATCCATGCTAATTGCCAGCTGATTACCTAGAAAACCTTTTCAGTCAGATAGACCGGATAGACGTGCTAAGCATTTGGCTTTGAAATAAAACAAATTTTTTATTTCAACAACAGTTTATTTACAAAAAACTAAATAAAATAACTGTCTTGTTGGCTAATGGCTGTTCTGTTAAAAAAAAAAAATATTTGAAGCACATTTTATTTTAACTATAAAAAAATAAGTACTTTTACTTAAAAAAATGAAGTACAAATTATTGTGCTTGATGAATGATGATTGTTCACATTTTCCGTTAGTGTAGCAATGTCACTGTCGGACAAGTGGCGAGTCCACTCTGTGCGCGTATATAATTTAATGTGTTATAAACAAAACTTAACATATATTAAATAACCTGTTTTTGATCATTAAGTTATTTGCTAAACTTTTATTTTACTGAAATCAAAACTCGAGGGTACTAGACCAAAAAATAAGGCTTTCCCCCAAATTTTGCCACCTGTTCGGAAAAACGACCATGTATCCAATTTGTAATTGACTTCCTGCCAAACCCTCAGCAGCAAGTATATAACTGCAGTGTAGGTTTTTGCTCTAAGCTTAGCAATTGAAGCCAGTAAAGGTGTTTTATAAATTTTTTACTTGATAAATTCTCAGAATTAACGATTATGTCTGAAAAGAATTTCTCATCTTCATTTTTGGTCAAAACTACTTACATGTAACCCTATCGGTATCTTTTAAACATACCATTGTAAATCTGTACGGTCTGAGAAGCAAACACCAAATTGTCACACAGAGGAACAGCCAGTTGGCTAGAAGCACACTGGGTCGATGTCTTAGGACTGTTAATTAAGTTTTCGTCTCATTTGTACTAAGACATCGTCAGATACATAGGTATGCCCTGATGATTTCTTATGGCTTACTGAAAATCACCAACAAAACCCATAAATATATCACATTTATGAAGCATAGGTCTACGAGGATCTATGCTTTACTCGGTAAGAAAATTTCAAGAACCAGTGAAAGTAGCCGTCTTTGTTACAACTGTTGCTAGCGCTTGCAGTAGTGTGATTCAGAACTATGCACTGGGTCAAAAAAACTTGATCTATTTTAGTGAGCTCTGTAAGTAGGTCTGTTTGAACTAATATTATTTTTTAAAGCGTTTCATGTCCTTTTTGAAGCTCCCTGTATATAATTATATATTGTGGTAAATTTATTTATACTTTTTGGAAAATATTGACTTCAAAGTACATTTTTAAGAAATGTACATTATTTGGCTCAATTCAATCAATAGTTAAAGAAGATGTAAGATCACACTGATTTAAATAAAAACCCCGAACCACAAAACAAGGAACAAAAACAATAACTAAACAACTAAATTGCAAGTTATGTTTAATACGTTACTCTTATGTACATTTCGATGACATGGTCATCATCCTCAGAGGGTTTCTACACTACTCACTGATTTTTATTTAAATCAGTGTGATTTTGTCGCCACAGTGCTCTTTTATTTGTTTAAAGATGTAAGATGTTATGCATAGTGCAAAGCCTCTGTCTTTCTTTTGTAAAATTGACTCAACTATAAACTGCTTTAATGATTAAGTATGGTTGATGTGTAGGTTGTTCCACAAATCATGTGTTTATTAATACGGGTTTTTAACTTGCAAAATATTATGAGTTAGAGGCTTCATCCATTGTTAACCCTTTGCACTAGGATGGCCAGTACTGCTGGCCACATGCTATTCCCAGTCAGCTCTGAATATTTTACGCACGCATTAGACGTCCTCACAGCTCGGATGGCCAGACTGACTGGCCGCTTACGATACTGTTGTCAGCTCTGCCGCTAATTTGACCTTGCGGCGTCAACAGCTCTGAATTATTTTTCACTACAATCTGAAATGTTGTTAATGGGTATTTATTTCTTGTTTAACAAAATCGTGGGCTTTTAGTAAGTCTTTTATTTTGCCATACAATAAAGTAGATATATTACATTGTTATTTTTGAGTTTTTGTTTTAACTGTAAATATATAGTTATAATATATTTTAATGAATAAAATAAACCATTGGGTCCATTGTATACAACTTATCGAACAACAGTTTTAGGTAATTTAAAATAAAATAAAATTAAGAACTTTTTAACAAAAAAACACTTAAAACCTTTAATAAACTAATTAACTTTTGTTGTATTAAATTACTTCAAACTTTAAAAAACACTAGCCTAGACACCGCAACGTAAAACTAAACTGCTGGTAAGGTTATAATGTAACGAATATTGCTACGTTTTGATACAACATAGACCAGAAAAAAAGCAGGAATTAATTAGATTAAGATTTGGACTCTAGATTTCAACACAATCCAGACAAAATAAAACTACTAAAAATAAATTAATGCAGATCATTTGTGTGGCCAGTCCTGCTGGCCATCCGGGCGTTCGAGGGATTTTACCTTGTCCAGTACTGCTGGCCATCTGAGCTGAGAGGAACGTAACTTTCAAAAACAATTCAGACTTGATAAAGAAATGGCTGTGGCCAGCACTACTGGCCATCCGAGCCCAGAGGACTTTTATTAAAAATCCTTCCAAAGTGCAAAGGGTTAACCATGAAGTTCCTCAAGGTACTAAAGTGTGACTTGGAGGAACTTCCCTCTATACAATCAAGGAGGGTTAAGACCATCAATAATGTGTTTTTATTCACATATTTTTAAAACTTATTTTAACTTTTATCAAATTCTTATAATGACAATAAAACTTAACCTTAAATTATCCCTCCCATGTATAGACCAAAATTAACAATATGTTAGTTTTCTTTAAACAATTTGTCATCGGCAATAACACTGGTTCTTTCTTTTAATAAAAGCTCTTTATCTATAATACAATATAGATGATCTAAAAATATAGTTTTCAAATAATAGTTAAGAGTGTGCAATACCAGGACGAAACAGTCCCATGCAGTCCTTTTCAATATAACTTATCTTTCATCGAATTTTGAAAATAATCTTTTATATTCACTGGAAATCGTTCATGAACATCTAATTTACAATTTGTGGGTGACAATAATTGTAAATTATTTATTTTTATAAAAGATATTTGCTTGTAAAAAGGAAAAAAAAGAAGATTTTCAGTCGAGTCACTTGATACAGAAAAACATCGGGGGAATATTGTGAACTACCAACCATACATTGGAGCTTTCTGCAAATTTAAATGTCTTACGCTCATGGCTGGAACTAAAAATTAGACTGGCATTAGTAAAAACAAAATTATATACAAGCGATATTCTAGTCGCGCTCGAGCTGTTTACCGATGTAATATCACAGGCCAACCTTCTCAAGGTTGATTCCGCTCACTGGATTTGATGTTTTTACTCGAATGGTATTGCACATCCTTAATTGTTTTTTGTTAAAAAGGATATTAGAAAATCTTTATTTTCCGTAAGATTAACATTAGACTAATTAGCTACAAAAACAAATGTTTTATTCATGATGTTTATTAAAAAGCAAAGTATATATTTACCAAAATAACCAGTTTAATAATATTATAATCTGCAACTTAAAAAAAAAAACTACTATTGTATTCCCAGTTATCAGTGTTAACCTATAACATAAAGTCCAATTGAGTAAAATTGTTGTATCTTATTGTGAAATGCTCATAATAACAAACTACCATTTGTTAAGTTGGCATTAATTAGATTTTGCATCAAACAAAATAATTTATTTGATTTATTATTAATTAAATTTAATTAAGAAATATTTAATAATTTAGGCCGATTATAGAAATGTTTCCACCTAGAATGTTTATTTGAGGAAAAATGTTTTACAAAATATCAAATTTTGTCTATATTTCCCAAAGGAAATTATGAGCAGTATTCTATTGTGAATGTATATGTAAATTATTACTGTTTCTTTAAGGACAATGTTCTAAGTAAACTATAGGTTACAATTGTGAGAGGGTGTTGCCTCATTGTAAAGGGAATTATGATGTGATTTACATGGGATAATAAATGTGGTATAGTTTACGGAAAACCTCAAAGACAATATTTCATCATATCTTCATTTTAACGGCTAAAAGTCTAATTTAGAAGCATAAACAATAATCCTTTAAATTTGTTTGAAATATTCCAGTGAGATCATAAAAGAAACCTGATTTGGTACTTTCTGTTTCTGGTACGTAGTAGTTAATTAAATGAATTAAGTTCTGAATAAAATAAACTAAGAGCCCAGCGTGCTTCCCCCCCCCCCCCTCGAATGTGCTCACATTTTAATCGTTGTTTCACCTCAAAAAATTCCTGGGATAAAGTTGTTTTAAATTTAACATGGTTTCTAATAAGAAAATTGTGTTTTTTTGGTGTTTATTATAATGACATAAAGCGTATTAGGTGATGCGTCAGGGACTGAATATTTTCATATTTGAATCATTTGCCTACCTCAAAATAGCTTCCATAAAGTAATTTTAAATTGAGTATGAGTTTCCTTAAAAAAAATTTGGTTTTTTTTCCTTCCCTTGTGACTTTTTAATTATCGTCTATGGTCTCTTGGACCTGACGTCATGAACCAAATATTTTTGTATTTATGGTTGATGTACTTCAAATAGTTTCTGAGGCAAAGCAATATTCAACTAAACATGTTTATGCCATAAGGAAATTTGGATTTTGCTGCATCTCCTCTCAGGTTAGTTACAGTAATCAAACCAGAGCTAATTCCACGAGGTGTCAGCAATGGAATATTTTGTATTTAAATCATTGCTGTACTAAGGAACAGGATGATCTTAAGGTTTATTTAAAAATAGCCTTTGAGATAAAGCAATCTATGGTTAAAATTTTCAGTTTTAAAATATAGGTATAAGTTTCTAATACGTTTAAAGATATTGTTAAGTCACAATCAATGTCCAGTCCCACGAATCAATATGAGATTACATGGAACCAAATAAAAAGAGTTATAGATGTTTCATAATTATATTTCTAATGTTGTTATGATATTTTATGACAGTAGAATTTCGGTTATCCGAGTTTTTGTATTAACCGAGGCAAATTAAAAAAAAAACTTTTGTCAAAATCTAATCTGTTGACTTGCAAATAAATGTAAGTTAACTGAATTGATTTTGATAAAGAATTCATAGCTTGAGAGGATTTCTCGATAAGTGAATTTATAATAAAAACTTTTGTGTTGGATTGAACAGAAAGAAAGCAAAACAGTAGTTTGCCGTGTACATCGTGACAACATTTCCGCTCCTTACCCAACGCAATGGTATGGGTGACGTTTAGCAAACAAATAGTAAAGTGAATGATGAAGCAGTCGCTCCTCGCAGCATTGTATTTAGGACTCACAATCCTTTCCTACGAGTTATTTCTTCCCCCTGCTACTGTATTTTGTTTTTAGTCGGTGTCAAACTTTGTGAATGAGAAAGTCACTATGAGTGGAAAGCGAAAGCGTGTTGTTTTATCTTTAAATCAAAAACGGGAGCAATTAAACGATTAGATGGAGGTGATTCAACAAGAAAAGTGGCAAGTGATTTAGGTGTTTGAGAAGTTACTGTCGGGGGATTGGAGACGAAATAGATCGGAAATTGAAAAGTGGGTATCTCAACAATATTCAAATAAAGAAGAGGCTAGACAATCAAAAAAAGCGAGCATGAAAAAAATTAATATAATGGGAACTTACCGTCACCAATAGTCAAAAATCTTGTTATTTAAATGACAGGCGTTTCGGCTGTTCAGCCATTATCAAGTTGTCGGGAGGAGTCATTCCGTTGTCATGAACACTTAAACACATAGTTTCATATACATTTAAAACAAATACACGCACTAAGTCACACATTAAAAACTATCGCATATCTGGTAGGCCGACTGTCTCGCACTGTAGGCCTACAGTGAGTACAGTGCGAGACAGTAGGCCTACCGGATATGCGATCGTTTTTAATGTGTGACTTAGTGTGTGTTTTTGTTTTAAATGTATATGAAACTATGTGTTAAGTGTTCATGTCAACAGAGTGACTCCTCTTGACAACTTGTTAGTGGCTGAATAGTCGAAACGGAAGTCGTTTAAAAAACACAACTTTTGACTATCGGTGACGGTAAGTTCCTATTATATTAATTTATAACAATAGTCGGTATGGCGAAAAACATAATTTGTCATGAAAAAATCTTCAGATGCATTATTTTTGTAGTTTTTACTACAGTAGCTTACAGTATTCAATTTCTTTAATTTGAGTAAATTATCGAACCTTCTTTGTTTATTTAAAACTATATTATTTAACCCTACAACTGTCAATGTTAATGTTTTGCAACGCCAAGTCATTTCGGTGCGTGTGCAAGCACATCTTCAAAAATTCACCAAATATAGTAATTGTATACCAATTAAAAAGTGTTCTGCACCTTTTTTGTAGAGAATGGTTAAAAAAATCCATATATGTAAATAAAAAAATTGTTGATGTAAAATTGTAAAAGTTATTAGCTCAAGAAGCAAAAAATGTTCAGTAACGAAAGGAAAAAGTTAAAGTTTAGGCCTACATAACAAGTAGTAAAAATTTTTTGTAATTTTTTCGTAGGCGTAAATAAGTTTCGTAATTTAGTTCTAAATAGAATTGTATAAAAACATTTATCTATTTCAAATTTCTTATTTTGAAAATACCAGTTTTTATGTTCCAAATACACGATTGCTAACAAAAGTAGGTGTAGTTTGAAACGTAATTTACTAATATATGCTTTGCCCAAAAATTAAATATTATTATAACGAAGTGTTGAGAATAAATCAAAGAATTGAACTGTATACTTGTATATTACCTTATCATAAAAGTGTTTTACTTAGAATCAATTGAATTACAAAAGTGAGATGAAACAAATGAAACCTCGTGCGGACAAAGGAAATTCAAAATATGACCGTTGAAGACAGTGGAAACAGCCTTGTTTTGCAATCTGAAGCGGTAGTATGAATTCTGCGCAAATATGAACTTTCAACTGCAGGCTGTTTGAATAACATCTAACCAGTCAAATATAGTTTGCTTTACACCAAACGAAAGATTGAAGTTTGGTCTATAAATAGATATAAAAAAGTCTATTGAAATAATTCGAATTATAAGAGATATCTCAAACGCAAAATGTGCTGTTTTATTTGTTGAAATCTGATCAATTGCAAGGGTCTACAAAACGCCCCACAACTTTAGAACTATTTGTCCGATTTTTGATTGTATGGCAGTTTCAGATAGGTAAAAGTGTGATGAATCGTTCAGTATACAGATATAACTCAGAAAAAATACCGAGTGGGCTGTAGGGAGAGACATAGAAACTGGAATTAAAGGTAGTTTCGGCTCATTAAAATTCGTGCGACATTGGCTTTTAGAAAACTCAAAAACTGTAACGATGATTACGAATGTAAATATACGTTTTAGAAAAAACTTGCAAATACAAAAATTAAAGGTTAGACCATTTCCTTCCCAACAGTTTTTGATTTTTTGCGATTGGATGATTTTTAGTGGATGAAATATTCAATACAAGTTGAGTTGTCACAGACTACACAACTCACTACAGCAGGGTGTTGAGACCACTCAATTTGATCAAATAATCAAGGTTCTACTGTGTTAAGATATTATAACTTTTATAAAGGAATTGAATGTGCAGATACTTCAATCCATGGTTAATGAAATATCAACTTTGATGGTATGATTTATATAACTGAATTTCTTCTTTAATTGTTTCTACATATCTAATTTATTAATAGTGTAGTATCTACCGGTACCTAATTCCTTCTGTAGATTGCGTAGAAGCATCTCTTAAAAATTGTACTCTAAAATATATGTACAGTTTATAATATAAGTGTTACATATTATGCCTACAGTGTAGCTATCACCTGAACTTCCTGTTTGTTGTGCCAAACTTTAATATATTTTATGTTTTACTATATATGTTGGCTTTGTTGTTAGTAGAAATATGATCAGCCGTAAGTTTAGATTTGTATATATACCTCTGCTAGAATGTAGGTTAAAAATTATTGTTATAATTATTTCCTATATGTTTTATTATATTTATTAGATCTAGGACATATGCCCTTCTTAGTGCTTTATTTGTTATCAGTACATTGTTGTATAAAAGTATGTTGAAAGTTTGATTTAGTTTGAAATTTATTGTGTATAGAAAATATGAATGAATAAATTGAAATTTGCATAATGTATGTAAATTACAGGGCTTCTTTGGTTAGGGAAAGTTATTCATAAATAAAATTTGTACCTGTGTAACTGTCTCGTAGTCTGTCACTTACATCGTAAAGTCTACCACGGTTTCAAAAACTCTAAGTTTTCATCATCAAGCTGTCAAATCACTCATTAGAGCACATCACATAGAAATATAGACACACACAACACAATACTGTTAATACACATATTATTTATTTTGGCCAAAATATCACATGCGATGTATTAAACAAATCTAGACGTTGTAGAGATGGAGATAACGTTGTAGGCACTGAGTTTCCCTCTCCTTTCTTATCTGTCATAACGGTCCTTACGATATTAGCTTACCCTTGAAGGCAATATCATAAATTAAATTTGATTTAAAGGAAAGCTTGTTATTGAAGACGTTGTAGGGGTCCATTTTTACATTTAAAAAAATTTAAAACTCTTTCACTGAATCGATATACAGGTACCTACTTTTTTTGCAAAAGTGTAATACTATCTCCATGTTAGTGTGGATATCCGTGTGCTTATGGTTTTTATCAATAAGATGTTCAGCGAAAGTAGAGTTTGTGGAAAGAGTTCTCTTAGGCAAGTGTTATTTAAATGGTTTTTTTAAAGAACGAGCTGTCTGTTTTATAAAAAAATTGGGCACTCATTACATGTGATTTTGTATATGCCAGCCCTATCGTTTTGCCTTCGTTTACATTTTTTATTGCTTTATTTAAAAAGCAGGATAATTTATTAGAGGTACTGAAAGATACGGTAATCTTCTCTTTACCCAGTTCATACTTTAGAGTGTGGCATAATGCTGATCTGTAGGTATTCTGTGGAAACATAAGTCTGTTTTTTTATTCTTAACAGGTTTTTTTATTTTTGTGTTTTATGAGTTTGTCAATGACAGAGCTTTTGTACCCATTGGAGACCGCAATGTATGTAATTATGTTTACTTCCTGTTGGTATTTCTGTTTGTCCGAAGGTACTGAAATTAGCCTGTGAACAAAACTGTTATAAGCTGCCATTTTTATATTATATGAGGGATTTTTATCAGCTTGTACAGTCTGAGGATGAAAACTTAGAGTTTTTGAAACCGCGGTAGCCTTTACGATATAAGTGACAGACCACGAGACAGTGTACACAGGTAGAAAATTTATTTATATACAGTAAAACTCCAATTATCCGAACTCCAACTATCCGAATCGATGATTATCCGAATCGCTTTCAGAATTTCAGAAAGAAAAAACAAGACTGGAACTTACTGCAATTTGCAAAATAAAAGTATACAAAAGTCCAGCCAATATCCTTATATTTTGGTTAACAGAAACAATCTCGACATAACTTCAATGTACATCATTTTTGTAATTTACAACAAATTATTAAGCGTATTTAGTGCTTATTTTTTTTTAGATTACCAAGTGGGGGGGGGGGGGGGGTGAATCTAAAATATGAGATTTTTATTTTTACCATAAAATGATATTTATGATAATAACCTTTATTTTGTATTCAAGTAAGCTTAGGTTGTTTTGGTAAAATCTAAAACTAATTTTACGAATGAGGCTGCTTACTGTAAGAATCATGGTTAAAGTTCAGTTCTAGACTCAGGGAATCTAACACCCAAAAATTAACATGTATTGCTTTCTCAAATTTTCTAACACTATAATCTGACCTAAAATTAATTCTCATATTATCAATACTAAAAACTCAAGATTATAAATAATTAACTTAGAACGTATTAAACACAATACTTTTAAAAAATTAAATCTATTCCTACTGGGCTAATGTACTAAAATACTCCTGCTTTCTATGGCTTTCGTAGAGATAAGGAGAAGGCTGAAACGTATGCAATAGAACTTATGCAACTAAAATAAAACGCAAATGGTTGTAAAATAATTTTAAAATATGCTGCGAATTGAGTAATAGATTAGGGATATGAATTCCAGAATTATGTAGAACCCTGAATTAGTACTGTATAAATTTAAACAAGTTAATTCCAAAACAGAACGGTAAACTTTTGGTTGTAAGGTTTCTTACATTAAAATAAAGAAAATTGTTCATGTAAACATTCGTCCTTTACCTGACATTTTGTACCTGAAAAAATTTAATTTAACTTTGCAAGTATATTTGATATTTCATATACTAAATGTGTTTTCTATGTACTGTTTTACAAAAACACAAAAACCAAACTTTTATTAGTATATTTTTAAAATTACAACAAATTCAAATCAAACATCTCATCAAAACCTTTAACTTACAATCTAAAAGTATTTTTGTGAATCTCAAAGCAAAATTGAGTTATAAAAAAACAAATTTCCTAGTTGTCTACCATACCAAAGAATATTCTAGAAGTAAAATTTGTGGTGTTTTTGTCCTTTGAACTATAAAAAAAGGATGCCTAATACTTTCTCTTCTTTTCTATTAAGCACAAAATAACTTTTTCCAGTTCATTTATCAGGAACAAAACTTATTATTTATTTCCCAATTATAGTGATTATATATGATATAGAATATTAAAAAATGTAATTTTTTGGGTACAAAGTATTATACTGTTTATCACAGCACAATGAAGATTTGTTAAATTCATTGTGTTTCTTTTAAAATAGAATTTGACCAATATTGTCCGGCTCACTAATGTAAATGTATTTTATCCTAATGATAATTACTTGTATAGATTGTTAACTAAACTAAGAAAGTTTTCTAATGTGCCAACTCATATTTATATATATATATATATATAGGTAGACTTTAAAGTGCTCTTCCTTCTTTACCGTTTTCTTCGTGTAACTGTGTTTAAAGAATTAGTCATAGAGTATAAAGCTGTGTAATCGTCCACCATATTGGATGTGTTTCAAATTAAAGTAATATTAAACATAAACACGTTTAATAAATAATGTACAGATTGTGCACCAAATTCGTTAGCCAAAAAATCCAACAACCGGAAGCACTTTATTTTTACCAGAAGTAAATGTTTTTTTAGATTTTGTGTACAAGAATGAAACTTTTTTGGGGTTTATCTAAAAAAAAAAAAAAAAATATAGGAGATTATGCTGCACATTTTGTTTTTTTACACAACCTTATAACTTGTCTGGTTTCCACAAAATGGATCGAAACGTACCTTAAAACACTCGGTTCAAATCTACGAGGGGATTTTACCGTGGGGCAGCTTCTGTCACGAGGTTGACGGCCAAGATAGCGAGTTTTGTCCGCTGTGTGCCGGCTGAGGTACAAACAAATTCTACTTATATATTTCGTACAAACAGGCAGTTATTCAACATCTTCGTCAGTTGACCAATTTCCCAAATAGTTATTTGAAGTCTTAAAAAATATAAACGTAATTTTAGAAATTCGCTTAACTCACGTCAGCGGTTCAGCTGAGTGGTTAAATTATTTTATCTATTTGTAAGTAAATTATTTGTTAAACTGTCACTAAACATTTTAAATAAGAATAAAAATATAAAAGTGTATATGCATATTATATCAATTGCTGTTATTATACTATCAAAAGTGCTGTTGCTTTTATGTAAGGAGTTTGATTGGGGTAGGAAGGCACTTTATAGCATTCCTGAGAGTCTTTGTAACATAGTTTTATCAAATAATTCTTGTTAAAGGTACTGTTGTCTGTGAACTTAGAATAAGCTTCGGAGTAAATAAAAATCCTTTTATTAATTAACTGTGCTCAATATTATTTTCCAATTCAATCTTAAGCCTGTTGCTATAGCGGATAGCTTGAGACAAACCTTGCAGCTCGGGATACTTACTAGGGATTATTGCTATTGGAAGAAGTATGAGTCATTCGTTCCTACGACTGTGTTGCTTCTGGTTCCTCCGGGAGACTTGTGCAACTCGACACTGTTGTTGACATGAGTTGTTTAGGTTGTTGGGACCAGAACAGAAACGCAGTAGGTCTGATACTTGTCATCAACTTCAAGAGCAGTTAGCCTGTTACAGTGATGAATTTTGGCAACGAATAATAACCACTGACGAAACGTGGATTCCTTATTTCAATCCTGAGACCAAAAGTCAATCCAAAGAATGGCGCAAACCTGAAGAAGGGCCTCCACTTAAGGCGCGAGCAGTTCCGTCTGTTGGAAAGGTACTATCCTGTATTCTTGGATTACGAAGGGATTATTTTTATGGATTATCTGGCGAAAGGTACTACAATTAACGCAGAATATTATTCGAATCTATTATCCGGGCCGCGGCGACTGACACTTGTCAAAAAACGGCCTGGAAAGTTGCATAAGCGTCCGTTATTGCAACAGGATAATGCAAGACTACACACCGCAAGAAAAACGAAGGATGTTTTGAACGATTTACAATGGGAATTGATTCCGCACCCACCTTATTCCCCAGATCTTGCACCCAGTGATTACCATCTGTTCCCAGATTTGAAAAAGAACCCTTACGGGGTGTTCGATTTGAAAGTTTAACTGACGTAAAACGTGCTTTAAACAGGTGGATTGAGGAGACACCGAAAAAGTTCTTTGAGACGGCTTAAAAAAATTAGTTTATCATTGGGATAAATGTATTCAGTTAAATGGAGATTACGTTGAAAACCCCCATTGTAATATTGACGAAAATTAACAAAATAATAAAAATTATAGCTAAATTCACAGCACTTTGGAAACATCCCTCGTATAATCATTCGCAATTGTTGCAAGAAATGTTGTAAACTCGCATTTCTCTTGGACATGTGTTTGTATGAAATTTTGTTTAGGTAGTGGTGATTTAGGGTTGTTGGTGGTCCTAAATGCTAGTTGAACATCTTGATCCATAAAAAATGTGTTATTCTAAAGGATTTTTCATTAGGTTACTTACACGTAATATATTCTATTTTCCCCCTTTAGCATTACTTTGTACACATTTGTTTCTGTTTTTTATGAATTTAATTGATAATTTGTCTTGTATAACCACAGTTTTCGGCAATTTTCTATATAATTTGTAATTCCTCACTCTGTCATTATAGCTTTAATCATAAACCATCCAGTTGAATGCTAGGTGGTGAGATGGATGGAGGTATGTGCTGGTTTACAATATGATTTAAAATTGTATTTATTATTATTCATGAGGATTGAATATTTTAACAAAATTCTTATTTCCATGTCTACTAACTAAAACTAAATTTTCCCGAATGGTGCTAAAACCCAACTATACACATCACCTACCTTAACATTTGTGTAGCCTGCTGTTACTAAAATCAACATTGGCTGAACTGATCTAAATAAAATTTTACCAAAGCATACTTGTTTAAAAATCAATTAATTTTCATTATACATTTTGGTTGGTTCATAGTAAATTAAAGTTACAAAACAATATAATACAACTAAAACTTAACATTTTTATTCTTATCAGAATGGATTTATTTCTCATGCTTGCAAAGAATATTCTAAGTGAAATACTTTATGTTTGATTTGTTTATATTGTTTACTTTACATGTTAACTTAGTTCTAATGAAGGTCTTTTGATAAACAATAGTCAAAATATAACAAAATGGAAGTTAAGAACAACATAGTAACATCATTGAATTTGTATGCTTAAACTAGAACTACAAACTTTAGATAGGTTCAATATGACATGATTTGTAAGTTACCTTATCTCTTATCTATATGATAGAAAAATATGGAAACGGCTTAGTATTTAAAAACTGCTTTAGATACAAATATGGTGGACTTCTTATTAAAAAATAACTTTACATAGCTACATAGTAACTCAAAAGATTAGTAAAAATATAAAAATGTTCCAAAAATTAAGTACGGTAAACCAGATTTTTCTTAACTTTTAATGTATCACTATTATTATCAACTCCTATAAAAGCGAGTGTATGTACATGAGAAACATTAATACAACAACAGCTGATTTCACCTATCATCTGTAATACTACAAACCCAGTGAAGATTATACTTTGGGGTTATGTTTACAACTTCAATCATTATAATTTCTTATGAAGTTGTTTTTTTTTTTTTTAATATGAGTTATAGAACTAATGTATGTTATAATACATAATAATATTTCCTTTGAGGTTATAAACTGTATATAAATACAACCTTTTATCATCAAAATATTCGTTTATACAAATTTATAGAAGAAATACCTATTCGATTATTAATTTCTTCACTATAATATTAATAACTTCTAAATCATTTTGATCTTATCAATATGAAATAAAAATCAATTAAAAGATAATATTTTTATCTTTTTTTAAGTATATAATAATATATATAAACAAAACAAAATTAACAAATATCCCTACAGTTTTATAATCCTTATAATTAATTGTACACATTAAATTTATCGAGTTAAAAATTCCAGGTAAAGTGTGTTGTTTTTAAATAGTATTTTGTATAAATGATGTACTGTAAAACCCCCAATTTCACCATACCTTCCAGTTTTCGGCACCCCTTGTTAGTTTTTCTGAAAAAACAAGCTACCAGATTTGTTCGAGCGCCTAAAAAGGTGGGCAATCGACGCGGGAAATCCTATTGCTCATGCGCATATAGTATAGTTTGGGATTCCGATCATGTGGTTGTAAAAAGAGAAGAAAGTAAATCAGTATCCCGGTGGCGACCATTTGAGCAAGAGGGAGCTTACATTTTTGTTAAGAAATGCTGTTTTCTTGTTTAGCCAGTTTATGTGTTCAAATATATTTTTTCTATGTTTTTAAGTTTCTATGTGGGATTATGTCATTTGTACTATGTTGCAGAATTTAAAAACAATACGAAAAAATAAATTTAAAGCTAATTTAAGGGGGTGCCGAATATTGGTCCTTAAAATCATGAGAAACTCAGTTTTCTTTACCCCCTAGTGCCAAAATCTGGACACCCCTCCAGCCAATATTCGGCACTCCTTAGGATCAGATCATGGCATACCTAAAATTGGAGATCTTGGCATGCCGACTACTGGACAACCATTTGATTTCGAGGGTTATATGAGTAAACTTACCAAATTTCAAATCAATGATTTTTTTGTTTATTATTTTTTGAATAGGCTAATACAATTATGTTTTCGTAGCAATTTTTTTACAACCCTCCTTTAAAGTGTATCACTTATATATGCGACAAAATATAGGTTGAAAAATAAGGTTTTGATGGTTTCCTAATTATGGTTATCTAGGCCTATTTGTTATTGTTTCCTAGGCTAGTAGACCTATACTAATATTATCATGTGAGGTATCATTTTCCTAATGATAGCCTAACATGTCACACGAACTATTTGGAGTAGCACGAACATCAGTGAAGAGAACTCAGTTTTGAAGTCCCTGCAGGCCTGCTCACCTATGACCATACACAAATGAATATTGATGATATGGATGTAATGATAGCAGCAGTCATCAATGGTTATGGTGTGGAAGAGGAACAACTTCCGATTATGGATGATGGAGATCAACCAGGTCCGAGTCGAAGTGATGAGTTGAGTGATGTACATGAACCAATGATGCCCAACAGAGAGAACAATAGCAATTTGAAACAAATCCCATCAAGGTGTTATTGTTATTGACATTTCCAACCCAACAACACTTTGAGATGTACTTCACTGGTTCACTACTCCAAAAAGAAAACGGTGACAAGAATGCCATATGTAGTCTCTAGTAGACAGTGGCGAGAGATGTTTGATGATAAGAAAAATAAAAAGAAACAAGAAGAAATTGCAATAGATGAAATACAAAAAGTTTGTAAAGAAATTAAGTTGTTGAAAGGAAATAAAAAAGCAAGACAGGATTGAGGACAACTCTGGATCTTCTCAGACAAAGCCCACCGACTCAGCTACAGATCCTTCTTGAACGACACAGCTCCAGGATTCAGTTCCAGGGACCTGTCAGCTTTCCAAGCTTCCACAGACAAAGATGCTTCATGGAAGAAAGAAAAAAGCGACTGCAAAAGATAAAAGGCAGAAAACTTGAGAAAAAAACAAGTCCCTGACGGAAAATAAGAAAAGTCCAAAACCAAAAGGTGTTTATGACCTGTGTTCTGGACTTTTCCTGATTTTAAGGCCCAGCGCCGAAGTACTAAAATTTCCCCAATACAATCGCCCCAGGACCTAGCTCCAGAGACCTCACATCAAGACAGAATTTAGGTTGACGTTGAATCTTCTCAGACAGAGCCAAAACACATCCAGCTTCAAATTCTTCTCCAATGCCACAACTCCAGAACCTACCTCCAGGGACCTCTCAACTTGCCAAGCTCCCACGAGGTTATCTCTCCTTCAAATGTGAAGGCACTGCCAAGACTGATGACAGTAATCAGTGAGAATCCTGCAAGAAAATTTTTACAAAAATTGTGAACATGAAGGTGCAGATTTGGGTGATATCGATTTATTCAAGGAGGAATACAGTAGAACTCCAATTATCCGGATTAATTGGGACCGGACTCGATCCGGATAATCAAAAATCCGGATAATTGGATTTTTCTCGAAAAAAGGCCGTTTTTAAGAGAAAACCGTAAACAAAACACAATAGAGAACATTTACGGTATTTATTATGAAAAAACAATATCAATCACAATGTTTACATTACGTAATATTTACAAACAATACTAGATCACTGTAAAATACATTATTTTTTTAATATACCAGGTAGAGTCAGCAGTTTTGCTACCTTAAATCGATTCCGGGCCACCAAGTCTCGCATCCGTTTGACTATGTTCTTATTCAAATCTGATCCGGATAATTGGCGATCCGGATAGTTGGAGTCCGGATAATTGGAGTTCTACTGTAATAGGTCTATTATTTTATGAAAACTTCAATAATTTATTAAAGAATTTTTTAAATGTTATCTTAGAGAAGTTCTCAGAATACTGTACTAATTTTTAACGACTGACTATTTATTTAGGTGCGAATGAGGAGTAATTTCATGTTATTTATTGTAGGAGGAATATTTTATGAGATGTTTTGTGCAATTAGGCCTATTAGAGGGGAGCCAATAACTGGGAAAAGGTGCTCAAAACTGGTCTTTTTGGAGTGCCAAAAATAGGAAAAAGGTGCTGAAAACTGGTCCTTTTGGGGTGCCGAAAATTGGAAAACAGATGCCAAAAAGTGGTACTTACAGCTTTTTCACTTTTTTGTAATTATATTTTTAAAAATACGTGAAATATCGGTTTTTAGCTTATTTGTAACGAAATATGAGATCCTGATAAATGCAAAAAAATATAATCTGCATCAAAAAGTGTTGTTTTTTATACAGGGCATTGAAAATACTGCCAAAAAATTCCTTAAGGGTGCTGAAAACTGGGGGTTTTACCCTATTTCTAATGTGTATATAATTAATCCGCCTGTGATTTTTCACAGGGGTTTACTAGTTTAAAGATACTTTTATCTTTAATAGCATCCGAGATGTGACATGTTAAAATTCATAGTTTGAACACATTATTAAATATTGTCCGCAGCGCTGAGTGAATAATAATTTATTATTAGGTTATTGCGATACGAAGAAAGCCAAGATGTATTGCAAGTTACCTATCCAGTAAGGCAGTACATGGTGTTCTAAATGTGTAGTAAGCCTATACATTTCTTAATTTTAACACAAATTATTAGATTCAAATGTTACTTTTTCTTATCTAGACAGTAATATATGCTAACAAAACTTGCTAATCAAACAGTAATAACAATTTTCCTTGTACAGTTGAGCTAAAAATTAAGATTTCTAACTTCTAGGTTAATTGATTATGGAGATAAAGTCATGGTTTTTCCCTCCAGCTATTACTTTAAGCGATCTTTCTGCCTCATTAATAGGGTAGAAATAACCACTTATCATCGGGGGCGGGGGGGGGGATGTTTTTTATATGATGGGTATGTTACCCCTTGCTGAATGGTATATTAGTAAAACAGCTGCTGAAATAACAATGCATTAAAGAACTTCCATGTCTGTGCGTATTCTTGGCATAACCTCAATTGTTTTTATAAATATAAATGTCCATGTTTTAATAAAGTTTCTGTTACAGTAAAATGCAAATTATTTACTAAAACTGTATATGGAGGGAAATTGTGTGTGTGTCTTACCGGAAGAAAGTATCTTAGCCGCCCTCAAGAAAATTACCTTTCCTTAAAAATTTTAAATAAATAGAATTTTTATACTTTATAAGCACTGTACTCTGTGGAAATGAAACAAAACCAATAGCTGTAAGAAGCTTCCTGTTTAAGATGTTGTACTTTCCGTATCTATAGGGACAGTTACTTTCTGAGGTTCTCGTACTAGTGCGAGCAGTTTGTCCAGTTTCCACAGCTCCAATGTGTACGGATCCACATGCGCCTGTTTCTTTGCAGGCTTAGGTTTGATCCGAAGGTTTGGTGAAAGTTTTACAGTTGTTATTGATCCTCTGAAAACACAAACCTTTATTTATCCTTAACAAAACTATAAAAATCTAAATGAAGAACTTTTTTCAATATTTTAATGATAGCACTAAAACATAAACGGCCTACTATGACTATCTGCTGGGTTAGCATTCCCTTCATACCGAGTTATTTAGCATGAATAATAATTTGTTTAGCAAACACAGTGCATTGAATAAACAAAACAAAAAATGTCAGGATGTTATACTCTCACACGTTTTTACGCACATACTCATACATACACTCACACTCATATAAATTTATATATCAGCCAGCTGATAAAATTAAATTATCAATGCAGTATTTAGTTAGAAAATACAATTCATTGATGAAGGAGCATTCATTCCTCAAGCGAAGCCAATCTTTCCCATTTGAAACCACTGTTTTATTTAATACCTAGTACCTAATACACAAGACCTGATTAAAAAGCTCCAGGTTATAACTTTATTGAGGATCATTACAACTTATTCATTCTTATCCTCTTTAAAATGCTCCCCCTGCCCAGTCACACTTCCTTCCATTGCTGGAAAATGTGTCTTCCAGAATCCTGTTTAATTTCTCAAGCAATTTTTGTTTTATCTTCTGAATGAATTTTCTAAAATCTTCATTTTGTGGAATTAAGAATGTTTTTATTGTGATTTCCCTGGATCACTGATTCTATTTTTTTTTAACGCCCTGCTGTTTTGCACTTTAAGGCTAATGAAGACGGAACCTACAGTTTTACGTGGAATCCGAACCACAGCCAATGATGTCTGTTAAGGAACCCGGAACTTTTCCATTGATGGTTGCCATGACGATTGATAAAGCTTTCACGCCTTAACAACCACGGCCATAGTGGCTTAGTGATTCTATTGTAAGTTAGTGCATAATTTCAAATTGTAGGACCGCCACGCATTGGGATGGAGCAAACTTTGGGGCCCAGAATAGTCAAAATTTCTGATGGCTTAGTGCCTTTCTTTATTAAAGAATTCATTATAATCCAATGTGCAATGGACGATGAAACCTCTTCTTCACGCATGGCTTTTACAGCCAACCGAGCATGTTTCCCCTCTCGTAATACTTCAAGTCTCTCATAAACGGTTTATATTTCACTCACCCTTTTAGTACTAATACAGTAATGATAAAAGTAAATGGAACTCTTATAAATTTTAATTTCTTATAAATCAATTACTCCGTCAAAATATCTTACATAAACAAACTGAAAAGAAAAGTCGTACAATTATATTTCACTTTATTAAATAAACAAATGTGGTACAAATAAATCAATTAAATTTCATTAAAACTCTAAGTTCCAACAGTAACTTCAAGATCTGGTGGGTGTGTTAATATTTTAGGTTCCCGCACAAGAGCAAGCAATTTGTCTAGTTTTCTCAGTTCTAAAGTGAGAGGGTCAACTAAGGCCTGTTTCTTTGGAATTTTGGGTTTGATTCTCAGATTCGGAGAGAGCTTCACCGATGTTATGGATCCTCTGTAATTTGAAATGGCAAATTTGCCCTGTTTAGAACACATTTTAATTATTTTTGAATAAAATTACAATAGAATAATTATAATAACATAAATAATTACTTAAACTCCAGTTAATTAATTCTGTTAATATTTGTATTTTTATATGTCACTAGCTGACCCGTACGGCGTTGCCCGTGGTGGTTGGTATTTTCAGTCTTTTTAACGTAATTGTATTCTTCTTAAGTGTTCAGTCAATGAGTAGTATTTGGCTTTTACATATATATAGATCTTAAATAATAAAACCACTATGGTCATAATAATAAAAGATCTGAAATTATGATTTTAGTAACTTTGATCCCCCCAAACCCCTCCTAAAATTTCGAAATTTTTCACACCCTTTCTTAGTGAGCACCTATGGCCCTAGAGGAAGCTACATACCAAATTTCATTTTAATCCGTTCGGTAGTTTTGAAGAAATCTTGATTTAATAACTTTGATCCCCCCAAACCCCCCTAAAATTTTGAATTTTTTTAAACCCTTTCTTAGTGCCTATGGCCTTAGAGGAAGCTACATACCAAATTTCATTCCAATCTGTTAGGTAATTTTGGAGAAATCGTGATTTAGTAATTTTTACCCCCAAACCCCCCTAGAATTTCCAACTTTTTAAAACCCTTTTTTAGTGAACACTTATGGCCCTAGAGGAAGCTACATACCAAATTGCATTCCAATCCGTTCGGTAGTTTTGAAGAAATCGTGATTTAATAACTTTGATCCCCCCAAACCCCTCCTAAAATTTCGAAATTTTTCATACCCTTTCTTATTGAGCACCTATGGCCCTAGAGGAAGCTACATACCAAATTTCATTTCAATCCGTTTGGTAGTTTTTGAGAAATCGTGATGAGTGAGTGAGTGGTATTTCGCTTTTATATATATATAGATTTCCAGTACTTTATGCCAGTTAAATTAGTGAAAGCTTTTAGGAGTGGAATCTTTCTCGGAAAATCCAATAAAATAGCTGAATTAAGTTTTACCTCATTTTATTTTGCTACCTTGTTAACTGACCAGCATCGCTCCCATCAACCTTTGTGAACTACTTCTGAGCTTACTTAATCTATAATAATTCTTTGTTGGGGTAAATTTAATGTAAAAAATAGTTGCTTGTTTAGTTAAAGGTTTTACCAGATTTACACTTATTGGAAGAGCTTTCTATCTTCTATCACCCTTAACTCCCCCCCTTCCTTTTCATTCAAATACTCAAATCCAAATCAATAAAAGACAGCTGAAAA
>JAGFPH010000596.1:181404-194687 GCA_018207615.1 Philaenus spumarius
AGGTATCAACAACAGTTCCTCTTCGATCAACCTCATTAGTTCATCATCTGTCGCAATGTTATGACAATAACCCTTCTCCTTCAAAAAGCCCCACAGAAAAAAGTCACAAATAGTCAAGTCTGGAGACCTTGGGGGCCAGTCCATGAAGCTGCTGCCAAGACCTATCCAACGGTTAGGAAGATTTTGGTCCAAAACTGCTTTGACCACATTAGCATAATGCGGAGGAGCTCCATCCTGTTGGAAAAAAACGTCTTTCATCTCAGGCTGAGAAAGATGAGGAACTATGTGATTGCTTAAAACTGATGCATACCTTTCTCCAGTCATTGTTTGTCGGGATATGTCATACGACAAAACACCATCCTTGGTAACAGCAGCCCAAACTGTTATACCTGTTGATTTTAATTTCTCTTCTTGTAAGATATGTGGATTTTTGTGTGTTATAGTAATGACAATTATGCCTGTTTACAGTTCCTGTTCGATAAAATGTCGCTTCATCTGGAAACACGATTCCTTCATGCCATTTGCTATCTACGTCAGTCTTTTCAATTATTTTCGAACAAAATTCCAATCGTCTGTCAGGATTATCTTCAAGCAGTCCGTGAACTAAATGAGTTTTATAATGTTTGCTTTTGTTCTTTTTGGCATACCTTAGGACAGATGACTTCGGTATCCCTGTAGCAGATTCCACCTTTCTTACTGAATTAGGCGTATTTGGAGATTCCATGAAAGCAGCACATATGATTTCTTCATTTTCTATGTTGGAGGATCTATGGTATTTTTTGTTGTATTGACCCCGTTTCTAGTAGGATAGTCTTCCACTTACGAATAGATTTCCTTGACGGTGGAACTACACCTGGGTACCTTTCCCTAAAACACCTTATTGCTTCATAATCATTTTCAAAGGCAATAGCCCAGGAACAACATTTCACTTTTTGCTCAGTTGAAAACGGCATGGTACATAAGACACTTTACAATGCAACTTAATAACAAATGCCAATGTTTATTACCAAATATGTTCATTGTTGTGGATACACGCAGTCAGCTGGTAGATTTAAAATAGTCTAAACAGCTGTAGCTGTTCCTATTCTAAATAAAAGTAGGTTTACCCTTAAAATACGATTGCTGATTTAGTGGTTTTTTTGTTTTTCCGCCATTTTGTTTGGATCAGTCAGAATTAACTGATACTCAGGGGTATTTCTTTTACATATGTGTTAGTCACGACTGTAGAATTTCAAGTCTGTCATATCAATTCAAAAATAGGGACCTCTTCGTGGGACACCCGGTACAATTTTGGAAGACAATATATTTAAAAAGGTATTCAGGTCCTGTTACTCAATTGAGGAGTTTCTTGAGACCACATACAAAATTTTAAATTGCATAATTTTTTTAGCTATAAATACTTATTATACCGCCTATATTTGTGTTTTCCATTTTTAAATTTACTCATGTTTGTTTTTTGCCTTTTTATTTATTTTGTATATGTTATTGTTTTTACACTTTTTGTTAACATTGCATAGAACTTATTTTACTTTTCTAAATCAAATGTAAAATTTGTCAAACACATTAAAAAATATAATAGTACAGTATTTTATATTGTTCCGTCAGTGACCTATTTTTTGTTTGTTTATTTATTTGGCCCATTTCGAGTCGCTGTCCGGTAGGTGTACACCTATTAACTGCATTTTAAATGTGTTGTTGTTTTTTTGTGTTTTTACTTAATGTTTTGACCATCTCCATTCAACGAGAGATTCTGATGATAGGATAGGCATCAAATAAATTAACAAAAAGAGGTCACTGATGGGAAAGTATAAGGTACTACTGTACTATTATATTACAATTTAGAGACCTGGATACTGAACAAATTTATTTATTAAATTGATAAAATTGAAAGCAATTCTCAGGTTCTTTATTTTAGCAATAATATATAAGAATATGTCAAACAGATTGTAAAGTTTACCTGCCAAACAATGCCTCCATGTTTGTTGGTTACAGAGTTGCTTTGAAATTGTCGTTCTTTAGTCGGCAACTGTACATTGTACACAGAGACTGTACCATCGTACAGACCTACTACCACTAAGTACGGATGATTTGCATGAAAGTCTAAACACATGACTCCTGACTCTGTGCAGTTGATGTATTCTGGATAAGACGGATTCTTCACGGTAAACAGGCAAAGGTATCCTTCTGTTACTTGATTGGTGAAGTCGACTGAAAATATAAAACAGTACACAGAAACATTCCTGCTAAACATATTCCCCCATCATTGAAAATGCAACTGTGTCAGCTGTACTTACACAAACTGAGGACTTCCATAAATGTTTCAAAAACTGGAAGAAGTATAATGTAATTTAAAGTTAATACGGTAGGCCGTGAGAGAACCATTGAGGTGCGAGTTCCCGCGCCATTTACGTCGTTATAGGCTGATTTGGAGCTATACATACTTCAAAATCTATTTTATTTGGTTTTAAATAATATAGGTTTTTAAATAAACACATGAGTTTTGATAATGTATTCAAATGAAAGAAATTGGATACTGTAAGCTACTGTAATAAAAACCACAAAAATATGACTCTGAAGTTTTTTCATGCTCGCTTTTTTTACGTTGATTGTCTACCCTCTTCTTTATTTGAATACCGTTGAGATTTCCACTTTTCAATTTCTGATCTATTTCGCCTCCAATCACTGACAGTCACTTCTCCAATACCTAAATCACTTGCCACTTTTCTTATTGAACCAACACGCTTTCGCTTTCCTCTCACTCATTCACAAAGTTTAATACTGACTAAAAACAAAAGAACAAAATACATTAGGAGGGGGAAGAAACAACTCGTGGGAAAGGATGTTGTTCTAAATATGATGCCACGAGGAGGGGAGTGTATTACAGGTCCAAGATCGCTTTGTCAATCACTGTACCCGTCCGCTAAAAGTCACCATACTATTGTGTTGGATAACGAGCGAAATCGTTGTCAGGATGTACAAGGCAAACGACAGTTTTGTTTTCTTTCTGTTCAATCTAACACAAAAGTTTTTATTATACACTTTCTTACTGAGAAATCCTCTCAAGCTATGCACATTCTTTATCGAAATCAATTCAGTTAACTTACATTTATTTGTAAGTTAACAGAATTGATTTTGACAAAACATTTTTTTTTAATTTGCCTTGATTAATCGGAAAACTTGGTTTCCCAATGTTGGCGTTGGTGTGAAGGAGGACTTTCCCTTAGTTGAATTGTTAATTAATTCTTAGTTTTCTATGTTTTTTCACTTGTAATTTAATTAATTTATAGTTTAGGTATTTTAATAAATATTACCATGTATTTCATCAGATTCTCTTTTCCTTATCTTAAATCAAATTTAGATTTTTTAATTTCACATTTTAACTAATAAGTAAAATTGTTTTCACCACACTACAATGTTTTCAGCTATTTTCGGAATGTCATTTGAAGGCCGAAAGTAGCTCTTTTCTGCCCTAGGGCCGTAAAGTCAGCTGTTCGTTTATTCAATTAAAATATGAATGTATATCTCAACACAATTTCGTTATGAAATAGGCCCATATGGCAAATGATTCAATAGCCGACAGACTATTCTAACAATTAAAACTGTACCTGTAACTTTTATGTCAATATAAAGACTAAAGATTAAAATATAAGTTAAGTTTTGTTTTTAAATGTTAGGCTGTTTTAAACTACACTGAGGTAATACTGTACTTTCCATAGCTAGCTAGTTCATAACATCAAAGTTTCATTTTCATGCGTGCTAAATAAATATTATTTTTTAATTTTATATAGTGTTTATTTTATTGTGTAGTATGGTGAAAAATAGCGTTCGCACCACGGCCGAAAGGGTTTTGCAGCTCTTGATCGTTTCAAGCCTGCAAAACCTCATTTTCGGCCCTAGGTGTGAAATATACTATTACAGCTGTATTTGCACAAATTAACCAAAATGGAGCTTTTTACTTAGCTACAACCATTTAGTAAGAAATAAATGTTAAGTAAATGACGGTATACCCAGGTATATAACAAGAAGTGAATTTGTAAAATATAATTAACATTATGGAGATTTGGTACATTGAACCTGGAGAGAGAAAAGTACTTACAAGAACCAAACGTAACACCAAAGAGGTCATAATATTGAGGATTCCAACAGATATCAGTTACATTTAACTTTTTTGTCTTTTCATAAGAAAACTTCCACAGTGGTAAAACAGTACCTTCTGCTTCTCTGTACTCGTCTGATGGATCTTCCCAGTAGCGGTAATCTAAGAAATAGAAATACAGTAGCAGTATGATAACATTGATATGTAAGATACTTAAACGATTAAGACAAAGTCGTAAAATATGATTTTCCTAGAAGTTTCTCACCATAAATTTGGCATTAGCTACACTTGCCGGTGTTTGTTTATCAACTGCTGTGAACAATTCTAAAGTGAAAAACATTTTAATTAATGTTGGCAGAGCATTACCACGGAATGGTAAAGATCCTGGGTTCGAATCCCAGTCGTGGTCCAAGTTTTTCACTTGTAATTTAGTTATACTAACTCTTGCTGAGAAATGTGTTAGCAGAAAAATTATTATTACAAATTAAAAATAACATGTTATAAGTTTCTATATTTTGGGCCATACTGTTGTTTCACTCTATACTAGAATATACATCTAGTTGGAAGAAATCCGTGTTAGCCTATTTCTTTATGACACACAACACATTCTCATTTCTGCTTGAATACTCACCCTGAGCAATCTCATCGTAAGTATTTTGATTAATCATCCGTTCCAGTATTTTCCCAGCTTGCAGCATTCTTATCATTACAGGATCTGCAGGTGCCTTATCGTGTCTCTTACGTCCTCCTGTTTCTTCTTTCTTAGGTTGTGACAACATTTTCTCTCGCCTTTCTCTTTCCTTTTCTCGTTGTTGCATTTCATAGTCGTCTTGGTACGAGTCGTAAATAATCCATTGCGTCACATAGGCTGAGAACTTTGCTCGAGGAGGGGGAATCGTTTGTGTTGCCATTTCCTGATAACAATTAATTAAATAAGTTAAAATCTGATACTTAGTGTAAAAACTAAGTTTTTTAATCATATATGCGTTTTCTTTAACCTTGATCTAAGAAATGACTTACAAACTATGAAAGATGCATTGTTTGAAAGAGCAATTTGTTAATACTATGTACTGCCTATTTAAAATTCTTATTTTGAAATTGTAAGTTTTTAAATACAGGGTATTTGAAAAACAACTGCCTAGTTTTGTATAAATTGAATGGTGAAACTAATGAAAAACTACATTAACGAGTACATACAATGAAAGAGAATACCTTCAAGTTTTTGTTTAATGTTAGTAAACTCCAACGTTCGATCCATTTGTTAGCCTACACACATCGAGATGATATTCCACTTCTCGCCAGGTATTCAACAACATAGCAGGTGTAACTGTCTCAACCGCCGCAATGAATCTTTTCCGTAAATGGTTGATGTCACGGATCTTTTCAGCATAAACAACATTTTTAATGTAACCCCAAAAGAAAAAGTCAAGTGGGGATACGTGTGGGCATTATGGGGGCCAAGAGATTGGGCCAGCCCTGCCTACCCACCTTCCCGAAAAGCCCCTCATAGCCCCTAATGAGGTGGGGCGCCATCTTGTAGAAAAAACACAAGCCCTTTTTCCTCCTCAATATCTTCCACTGAAGGAAAATACTCTGTTAATATGTCACAGTATACATCCCCGTTTCACTGCACTGAACGCCTGAAGTGAGCGCTGGTCAAGCAGGCCTGCCAACTGCATGAACTGAATTCCTGCATTTATGTGAGCAAAACTTTGACAGTTGATGAATCAAATACCACAAACTAGAATAGTGTTTGTCACTTTATACATGTTCTAGGGCAAATTAATACTAGGGATTTATTTTTAGACACCCTGTATACAATTTCTTTTTTTTAAAGCTGTAGGACTCCAATCTCTGTGAACTTTCTTCATTGTCTTTAAGGCTGGGTATCAGGTATGGTTTCAAATGTTGATTTAGAGTACTGTCACAAACTAACACAAATACTAGGTAAGTATGCTTCACAGTGGCGCACCGATGTGGGTGGACGAACGGGACCTGTACCCCCCCCCCCCCAGAAGGTCTTTTTAGTAATGTGGATTGTATTTTAACTAATCAATCGTTGAATACATAGTCGATATTCAATTCATTACATTATTTATGATTAATTAATGTGATCAAGAAAAAATAATCGCTTTTTTTTATAAAAATTATTCTTACTCTACACAATCATGATTTTCTTACAGTGATGTTTGAGTCTCGGCGGTCTGGTTCATGAGTTGACGGTATGCGATCGCTGATTAGTGCCGTGTTGATAATGCTGAAAACTGGGCGTTAAATTCCTAAGTTATATGGGATGTTGTCCTAAGTAATGGGATGTTGTTGGTAACGTGGGTTCAGTGTTATTCACAGCATTTTTGAAGTTTTGTCAATGTTGCGTCCTTCACTTCCAAAATTGAAACCATTTTGTCATTCTGTCTAGGTGTTTTACAAATAATAAAAACATGTGATTAATTGTGGATCAGGAAGGCTAGACAGTGGGGTATACACCCAGTGCTTTCAAATCGTGTATCAAGCTTCAGCAATACTTACACGAGCTGAGCTTAGTCGAGCCGACCAGGTCCGAAGCGGAAATCCGTAGCAGTGGATAAATCTAACAGACCCGCACCGTTCCGACATGTATTGCTACAACTACTGCCACAACTACAACTACTGTCACAACTACCATGAATTGCAAAATGATCATGGACGAACAGTGGAAGAGATCATACGTTCTTTCTGGTTTTGACCTGTGGCAATATATATCAATACCCAACCCGTGTGGGAGTGGAGCCGAATCGACCCGATCCGGTATGCTGTCAGAGCGTGGAAAAAATTGACTCCGTCCGTGTCGACTCGTGTACATTTTGAAGTACACAATAGTCACTTTGAAATAAAAAATAACTACTTTCTAGCGCTATCACGTTGAAACTACTACGTTGAAATGCGGCGCTATCAGCACTCGTTTAATGTAGCCCTAAAAGGCAGTGCGCTGGGGTACTGGCTAGACCGTCACCAAGGTCAGTGTGGGGTGATCTTGCGGAAAGAATGTTTATATTGCGCTATTGTCTGACTCAAGCCCATCACCATTCACTTAAAAAAAATATATTTATAATGTTTCAGACTTTGTGATAGGTTAAAGAACTTTCATTCATTTAGGATTTGTTGAATATATATATATAAATATATATATCTATATTCTGACCTGAGCTTAGTCCCCCCCAAAGCCAAATCCTCGGTGCGCCACTGATGCTTCATCAAAATATGTTTAACTACATTGACACTTGAGGCAAGAAGTCCACAAGTAAAATCCTGTAAAACCTGCAGATGTAATCACACATAATTTTCTTAATTCAAACCAATTTTCCCCCAGTTTCAGATCATAAAATAAAAATACTTCCTTCTGAATGAGGAACCCTTGTTTTCAGAATAACTATTAATTTTCTAAATACATGTTATTTTATGTTCCTCTGAGAAACATGTGCAATATAGTAATTTTTACTGCAATATTAACGAGATTTCTGTATTATCTCATATGATATTTTAAAACAAATTTGAGACTAAAAAATTGTACATATTTTTGTATATCCAGTCAGGGCCCGGGCCTATGGGCGCAAGCTCCCAGGGGGCACACACGGCCGACAGAAAAAATATCTAGAAATAAAAATAAATAGCCATAACTTAACATATTTTTTTAATTGATTACAAAAAAATCATTCTGATTTTGAAGTTCATTGGAACAAATAATTGTTGGTAAAGTTAAACTATTTTTCAACATTACGCATCAACTTCGTTACAACATTGATCTCAAACACGGGAGAACTGATCTCTCGTCAGCTCACTATTTAATACATAAAATTACTAAAAGAGTTTTAAGACGGCATTTTGTTAAGCCCAGAACCAAGTAAATTACTCAAAAAATTTGCAATGATAAACTTGCATCGTGGAGTGGTGTTTAAGCAATTAAGATATAGGCCTGATATAATTTTTTAATAAAGGTTTTTGGGGAAGTAACTTTAACCAGACTATGGGGTAGAAAAAATTATTGGGCCTAGGGGCGCCACAATGCTAAATCCGGCCCTGTATCCAGTACTATTTAATCTGTGAAATAAGAAAGAAAAAACTTTCCACCTACATACCAATCATGCTATTAATAATATGAAATAATGTTACATTTTAATTTTCAATTGGATATATCTAACACGCAGTGGCGCACGGACGGGAGTAGACGAACGGGACCTGTCCCCCCCCTAGAAGGTCTTTTTAGTAATGTGGATTGTATGTTACACTAAATTGATCGTTTAATACGTAGTCGATATTCAATTAAAAATTACATTATTTATGATTAATTTCGTGATGTGATCACGAAAAAATAATCGTTCTTTTTGAAATAAATATGATTCTTACTCTACGCAATCATGATTTTTTTAAATTCTATTTTGAAAGCGATTTGTTGAATATATATATATATTCTGACCTGAGCTTAGCCCCCCCCCCCCCAAAGCCAAATCCTCGGTGCGCCACTGCTAACACGTAGGTAAGAAGCTAACAAAATCTGTTGTAAAAGTGATAGCTTATAGGTCACTATCCCCGACCCTGATTTTATTTATAGTCCTGCATGTTTGAAGTACTGTTGTCCTCAAACAATGGTTTGTCACTAAGAATGAGATGTTATGTATGTGTCAACTATATCAATAGTTTGTAGTAAATGAGTTACAACTCACAAACTTATTGTCTTGTTTAATTTAAAGTGTCAGAAAGGCACCAACTAATTTAGAGCAGTACCAAACTAAACTACTAGAGGTGGGCATTATTTAACGTAACAAGAAAAATAATACTATTAATGCGTTGCAGACTATTACCACGTTAATACGTTGCGTAGGATACCCTATTATTTTTGTAACGTCAAGCGATAACGCAGGGAAGAGGACTGACGAACGTTCCAGAGAGGTGTTAATTCCAAGTAATCATATCTTCAACGTTACATTACAAAATAATACCTCGACAAAAATAACACCTTGACAAAATTAATACCTTGACAAAAATAACACCTCGACAAAAATAATACCTTTTGAGAAAACGGCCAGCAGATTACTTTCTTCTCTTGCGTTAATACGTTACAATAGATGCAGCAACACACAGGTTACACATACACATTACTAAACCGAATAAACTTGATGTTTGGTGTGAGATTCCAGTAAATATTTCTTGCCCTTCCCGGTGTTTGTATTCTTTATTAATTTAATCCATTACACATAATTAATAGCATATTTATTATGCAGATATGCACATTATCATAATAATTACTGTTGACATAAAATATAAAAAAATAAAACTCCTTCATAGAACTAGGCCTTAGGGAATAGTTGAATTTAAACAATTTATTGACACTGTGCAATTTAATTTAGTCTACAAGTTTAACGTAAAATTATGTTTTTTTAAAATTTTTGTCATCAATAATTACTCAAGGTTTACATTTGATCTCTAATAATTTGTATATTATATATTTATTTATATCTAATTATTTTGACAATTTTAATTGCATTTTGTCAGTAAAGATTTTCTTTGAAACGTTTAACTTAAAGCAGCAGAAAAAATTACTTGAGAAGCTTGGTAACTTTTTAACATAAAGTAATCTCGCTTGGAATTCTTACATTAAATGAATAATATTTTTTAAATGTTTATTTTAATTTGAAGCTGAGTATTTAAAATTTTATGTTTTTAAATTTAGAGTTATCAATAATTACTCTAAGTTTAAATGTTATTATTATTTTTATATTATGTATTTATTTATTTACCATATATAATCATTCTGAAAATGTTTGTTTTAATTTATTTTGTTAATAAAGGCGTTTCTTGGAATATTCAAGAAACGCTGCAGACAATAATAATATTACTTGAGAATATCGGTAACATTTCATAGAGTAATCTCGTCTACAAAGAAATACTAAATAAATAAATACACCTTGCTATAACGGTCTACGAGTAACTTGCCCGCAAAGCAACAACATATTACCAAATTAATAGTTTCAGTAATTTCGTCTGCAACGTTATATCAAATAACACCTCGGCAGTTTCCCGCCACCTATTAATTAATACATTACAAATTTAATACGTTATTTCAACCTATTACCAAGACGCCGTGAAACGTTGCAGACTATGACCACAATGTAACGGTAATTCCCATCTCTATAAACTACAGTATTTCGTGTTTTGTTCATGTTCATGTTTTGTTTAGCACTGAGAATACAATATATTTAAATTTGTTGGAAACAGTTATGTTTAGAAGTGAGTGAACTTTAATCTGTGTAAAACTCATCAGGTGATACCAACCACATGGTGTCTCTTGTAAACAATTGTCCGTCAGTACTTTGTCAAGGGTGCATTTTTCTTTAAGTTTAGCCTTCAGTATCTCTCTAGCAACACTTTCTGGACCAGGGCACTGCAGAAGAATGAGTTGGAGGGTTTCTTCTTGTACTTGGCAAACCAAACAGGCAGGGAAACAGCAATTCCAAAACGGAAGAGGTATCGCCTGTGTAGCAATACGCCCGGTTCTTGTTCAGGATGCAAAAGTGGACACTTCCAAGTTATTAGGAGTTTTCTATATTGAGTGCAAATGGCGACCTTTTTTCTCGTTGTTCCATTGTACAGTTCCCAAGTCTTAACTTAGGAACAAACATTGTCTAAAACAGTATAGCTCTGTTAATAATTAATATTGTTGCACTAATTAGCTTCCATAATAATGTGTTTACATAAAATCCATTCATCTCACCTTTACGGAAGTGTCACAAATTTTAAAATTTTGTAAATGCCTAGCAAATAAGTTAACTAACTTGAATTTATTAGCAACATTGGGACTTAAGCAGCGAAATTAAAAACGGAACTACCTCCTGGATTTCCACTGTACTGTACATCCAGTCATATAATATTTTTAGTTGATGTACTATGTTTATTAATTGGTACCGTATGTTAGACAAGTAGATGACCGCTGTAGTAACATTTTATTTGCATCTATTTTATACTCACCCTGAAAGGATTGTTGAACGTAAGTGCCGCTCGTTCGCAGAAGTTGAACTGGTTTGTTAATTTCTTTGCTTTGCCAGGGCGCTTAGCAGCGGTCACACGTGGTTTATCTGAAACGACGTCTAGCTTTTCTTCTTCATCTCCTTCTGCTTCCCCTTCCAATTCACCTTCACCTTCTCCTTCCACATCAACGTCTACCCCTCCTTCGACTTCACCTTCTCCTTCCACTTCCCCTTCTCCTTCAATGCCTTCTTCCTCTTCCTCTAATGCACCCTCTTCATCTCGTACTGCGAGAGGTAACTCGGATATGCTTGCCATTGTTCCTGCAAAGAAATTATATATTAATTTTAATGGAATAATGTGTGCAAGTTACAATCGTACAACAAACATAAAATAATGTATTAAATTCTTATTTACTTTTTAAATGTTAACTAGCTGACCCGTACGGCGTTGCTCGTGGTTGTTAGTATTTTCAGTCTTTTTGACGTAATTGTATTCTTTTTAAGTGTTCGTTGCATACCCGTGCGTATCCTACTGTGGTCATGAAAAAAGGCTACGCTATTTAAGAAAGCACTGAAAATTGTATTACTGTAAACTACTATCTAACATGAAAAAGCTTTAAATATATCGTTTTAATTTATAGTTTTAACTAATTTTGACTTTCACTTAATTTCATTGACAATGTTGCGAGCACCTACAGCCTAAAAGGAAGCTACATACCAAATGACATTCCAATTCGTTCTTATAGGGATTTTTAGTAACTTTGACCCCCCCCCCCAAACCGCCCTAAAATTTCGAATTTATTTTAACCCTTTCTTAGCGAGGGTTTAAATTAGCTGGGGGTCGTAGAAAAGATATTTGAATCACTTTGTAACATTCGAGTTAATTTAGGATGTAACAAACTGGTTCAAATAGAGTTTGTAATTTTAAATGTATAGGCCTAATTAGTATAAGATATTGTTTAGTATTTAAATATACAATTATATATCAAAATAAAGCTACGAATGTGATATTTTAATGGCATTTAGTTTAATTCATATTGTTTGTTTAGTTTTCAATATAATATGTTTAAACTCGTGTATGTTTATGGTTATGCATGGTGTCAAATAATTTGTTTGTTATTATTATTATTGATAGCAAAAATATGTTTTGAAAAGTATTAAAAAATTAATAGTTATGATATATGTTATATAAACAATATTTTAAACAGCATATCTCTAAATAGGCCTATATAGATATTTTAATAACCAATGTTTGAGTTGAATTATAATTCTGTAAGCATTTTTTATTGATTTTTCCTTGTGTTTGTTTATAGTTTTTCAATCTAACCTTAAAAAGCTGTTAGTTTTGAAGAGTATTTTAAAGTGATTATAAATTTGCTAAGTACTGTTGCTATGGTAATGATTGTAAACAAACATAACGTGTTGCTAAGCTTTTTATACGAACAGCTGTTTTTGTAAGCTATGGTTTTGAGTTCCTACAGTAAAGGCTGTTGAGTTTCTTCCAAATTTGAAACTTTTTCGGGAAACTTTTCAAATTTTTCTTTACGTATAAACCTTCTATGAACTACTGCAAACATTTTAAGACCAAAATTAGCCAAATCGGTCCAGCCATTCTCGAGTTTTAGCGAGACTAACGAACAGCAATTCATTTTTATATATATAGAAGATAGATAATGTAATTAAATAAATGTGTAAATTGTTAAATTAATATAAATTTAAGCTCACAAGTACATTTTCTAAAATGATAATTAATAACTACTTTCATTCTGATAAAGTAGACTACTATAGAACAACAATAATGATAAATAAATATACCAAAGACAATCCTTAAAAAAGCAGAAAAATTTAAATTAAGAAAAAAAATTAAATATGATGTTCATGTTGCATAAATACTCCCAGCTGAATGCCCGTGCTTTGCTTTGGTTTTTGTTCTTTGGTTTTCTGTGATTACATATAGAACCTAACACCTAGAGCTAAATATACACTGAATTTCACGTTCATATTTGTTTTGGTTGGAAGAAATAAATTTGATTAATTTCGCTGTTTCTTTAGACATGGCAGATGCAACACAATGTGGTGTGGCAATTTGACTCCGTACATTTTGCAATTATTAGATTATTTATTCAGGTTCTTCAAAAATATAAAAAACCTCTTTATATTTTTTAAACAAAGACAAGGAGAAGGAT
>JAGFPH010000596.1:207134-220743 GCA_018207615.1 Philaenus spumarius
ATGCCTGAAAAATAAGGTGAAACAGCTGTAAACTAATCAAAACTACTTACGTGATTGGTAAGGCAAGTATCTAATTAATATTTTATATATTAATAGTAATCGGACATGGCTGCATATACATTAATGGATAATATCTCTTGATACTGATTTGTTAATTTTTTTGATGTTAAAGATATTTAGAAAGTCAATAAATATCTTAAGAAATAAGGACTTGCTATTATCAGCAGACAAACTTTGAAACTATTACACTACTTTCAAAAAGAAATCTGGTCAAAGTAGCATTTAAACACATGCAACAAGTGGTTCCCCAGTTGTAAAATGAACACACGGACACAGTGGAGACATTATGTTCTGTCACATCAAATCTTAAATATAATAATTAATTCATGTAATAAATTTCTGAATTATCTTAAAATTATTCCATATGCGGACCAAGCTGTCTTACTGAATGTTGTCAGTTAAAAATGTGAACACGGTGTAATTGTCCATACCTTTTCAGTCAATTCCAATTGATCTTCAGGCTTTATAAAATTTTTTCCTTTAAGAAGTGATTCAAAGTCATCTCCTGGAGAAAGAGGGTCCGTTACATCTCTGACCGCCTTTACTTGAGTCGGTTTCACTTGCATTGTTTTCCGCATCTACAAATCATAATAATGTGTTTGATAGAACGGTTTAAGATAGGGAGCTTACATCTGAGAATATGTGGATGGGATTACAAATTTCAAGGTGCAATATTTTACAAAGATTCACTCTGAGAGTAAGTAATTTTAGCAGTGTGGGCCGAACACACTCCTTGCTTTTTTTTTGCTAATTAATCTTAAAATTGATGGAACTCTATTGAGCACACATTCCTAGACCTCATAGATGAATTGTTTGTATAGCAAATCATACTATAGATTATTTGCTTTGTAAAGGTTTGAGTGTGCAGACAGTCTTCTAATCACTGTTCAGTGGTTGGGGAAGCGACCGAGCCTCCTCTCCACAAGGCCTCCTGCTCTCCCTGCAAGTGCCATCACATAACATAAAACCTATACTCCAAGGCATTGAATCTATTCTTCTTTAAATTTGAATAAGTGGTCTACCAGGTTTTGTAATGTGTCGTATGGAACATAAGTAGGCTATTCAGAAAATTTAATATCATGGCAATTACTATTTATTGTTTATAATTTTATATATAATTAAAAAATAAATATTTAATTTAAATTTTATACGAAAAAGGGGCCGTACAAAAAATAAAAATCTGTTTTTTATCACACTTCTTAAATGATTGGGGATATGACCAAAGTTTGTATACAAAAATGTTCGGCTTTAAAAGTCTTTCAAGATTGTTCTAAAGACTTTCAACTCAACCTATACTGCTGCATGAAATTTTTTAGATAACTTATCATGGGGGGAATTACATATTTCCTATGCACGTTAGACACAATGTGCTATATAGATTGCCATTAGAAAACAAAACAACACAGATATGGAAATATAGATATGAAATCCATGTATGCTACCATAGGTCCTAACCTTCTATTATAACCTAAAAGTGATTTGAATTTAATCTTAAAACATAACTATAAATAAAAACCATACCATACACATGTAAATAATTAAAAGCATTATAAATTAAGAACTTAAAGACAAAATGGATTTAGTAAAATATTCATTAATTTGTTTATTTATGTGTGATTTTTTTTGTAAATTTTGCTGCATTATTACTTTGGATCTAAAGGTGTACTTTTAACCTGTAATAGCTAAACAATTTTAAGGTCCCCAGATACAAAAATTACAGTTTAAACTGTTTGTGTGCAGATGTGGTTGGCAGAAAACATTTGAAAGAGTTGACCAGTTCCAATGAAATGGTCCCTCACATGATTACATCGTAAATTTAGTAAAACTACGTACTTTAAAATAAACCAGAAACGTGTCAATTCAACTCGCCTAGGGTTCTACCATTCCGAATGTGTCCTGTTATAAAGTGCTTAACTAACGTTAAAAACAGACAGAATATTTATAACACTTGTTTTGTTGTTTGTGATGTTCTGTTGTTGCTCTACCTCTCTTATAAGTGTTGGAACGACTTATCAACATGACGTATTACCGTAGTCAATATACTGATCTAACCAATAACAATAACCATGGGGGAATACATTTTCCTTTTTTGTAGTAAACCAGTGAAAGAAGGTAATGCTTTGCAAGCACAGTAAACCCTATGACTAGAAAATACCTTTTTTTGCCATTTTCACAAAAGTTGTATCTATTATAATAGTTTTTCTATAATGTAAGTCCACTAGTTAAAAAAAAAAAATACTGACCGTAGTTTCGGAAATAGAGGGGTAATGGGTTTCTTAAAGCATTTTTGGGTACATTTTAAAAATTACATAAATACTATAAAATTCTAAAACATAGTTTTGATATCCTTAACAAACCATTTCAAACAATACCCAATACAGGGTAAATTATTATTATTTTTGTTTTTTAATTATTGGAATATATGCGGGTCAGCATGCTTATTTATCAACACTTTTATATTGCTAATTAGAAGTTTTTAAGATCTGTACATTAAAACTTTTTTGAAAACCAGCTGTGAATTTTGCATGTAGTGTTTGTTAATGTGTTTTTTTTAAAGTTGTCATGAAATATTCTGATTTTCAGAATCTTACTTACCGGTACATAATAATTCAGTACACCCTTAAACTTTTGGTGACCTTATTGATAACTATTTCTGGAGATCTACTCCGCCGATTATAATGAGGTTTGTTTTAAATGAATTAAACTATATAGTCTTCATCATTATTAAAAATAAATAAAAAAATAAAAATAAAGGACTGACAGCTGTAAGTATAAAAAAAGTAAATTTATAGTAAAATTAACCCGTTCAGTAAGGCAATCAAAAATAATTATCAAAAAATTATGAAATGTACATTTTTTTCATTGGTGTACTTATAAGGGCACTTTTTGAGTTTTTTTGGTTTTAGGTTAAAACCCTATTAATAACCTATTTCTAGAGATCTACCAGGCTGAATTTAGTGCACTTCTTCTTTTAAATGAAAGAAAATGATGGAATTATTTTTTTTTAATAAAATACGTTTGATACCTATTTCTGGAAATTTATTTTGATCTAAGACATTTTTCAGCCGACCTCGGGAGGATTTTTCGCTAGTTATATATATTGTAGCCTAGTGCCTAGTTGAAACAAACTAATATATTATGTTGTATATAAAATGCATATAAAATTTACCCAAACATGAGTTTTTTAAAGTTTAAAACATGTCAATTTTAATTTATTTTATTTCATAATAATTTATAAATAATTACTCTAGATGTATAATCTAAATAATAAGAGCACTGAGTATAACTTACACTTATTTTGGGGTTAGCACCTTTTCTTGGGGTTTGTGGCTGTTGCATTTTGATTAATTTCTTATTGCACACAATTTAGAAACTTGTGGAACTTAATACAGTGAAAATCACAGAAGTTAGTCAAAATAATAATACTTTACAGGTTATAATTGAAATTATTATTGTTTGGACTAGAATGCATCACTTCAGCTCATTTTATTTACTGTGTTTGTTAGTAGCTATGGCAACCAAGAGATTGTATCACAGTTAAGGCCTATTGCAGAAATCTATTAATCTATCATTTTTTTGTATTCCAGGGATTATTTTTTCTTTATTTAGAAATTTTAGTCCTCAAATCACAAAAGGAAATGATTAAACTAAGAAAATAGTGTTCGTTTTATGGTTTGCCAATAATGTGACATAACAAAATTTCAATATATTGTTGCAATTATTTAAATCACTTTCTAGATTTGGTTGTTTATATTTTCTTTGTTTAGTTAATTTCAATAGAAACTTCTTTACTTGCTTAACACTCTTTGCATTTTTAACATGATAAGTCTTTGGAAACATTAAATTCATCAATTAGACCAACATTTTAGTAGACCTTTGTTATTGTTCTTACTGTGGACAATTTTCTGAAATTTGTGTCTGAGCTATCTCTTGTTGCCTTTTTTTAAAAGAAAGGATACAGCTTTACCAAGTTGAAATTTAATTCTACTTAGTAATGATAAACATTAAGGTTTTAGTTCAACCTCTATTTGGCGACCCTCTATTTATGATACCCCTTCAATATTGGGTTACATGGATCTATTTATTCAAGTATCCATTTGAAAACAATTGAAAAAGTCCTTCATTTATGGAGGGAAAACGTAATACGACACAGGCTCATAAGTACAAGTTTCAATAATATTCCTTACAGTTGCGGATAAGATTTTAACATTTGTGACAATTAGCAAATTGATTTTCTGGTTTTTTTTTTAGCTAGATGTGTACAACTACTGCCTTTACAGTTTGCCCGGGAGTGTCACATTTCCTTAAGAGACTATACCTGGTGAATCTGGTAAAGCGCCCACATTATCAACAGTCTTACACATTCTTGTGAACTGTTATATAAAAGTTATAATTTTATACAAGACTTTTACTTTCTCCACTCTATACGTAGTATATGGAGAAAGTATTGTTTTCGTCCAAATTTTCGAATTTGAATTTATAGTGGAATTAGCTGTTTTGGTGCTCCCTGAACCCCAAAAAATGTTTAGTGGAATTATCTGTGTTGGTGCTCCCTGAATCCAAAAATATTTTTAGTGGAATTTTTTGTTTTGGTGCTCCCTGAACCCAAAAAAGTGGTTTATTGGTGATGTCTGTCCGTGTGTCTGTGTGTCTGTGAGTCTGTGTGTCTGTATAAGGATGTGTACAGAGCTGGAGACCATACCAACGGTCCAATTTTGATGAAATTTGGTATGTAGGTGTAGTTCTGAAATATCTCCAGGCGTTTTTTCATGTTTTCAAATTTTTGATTTTTAAGGGGTTTTACCTCCCCAAAAATGGCAAAAAAAACGAGAAAAACCGAAATTTCTCAAAAAACGGCTCCAACAATTTTGATAAAATTTGGCTTATTTGTAGCCCTTAATGTACCCTATCATATGCAAAAAAACGAATCTTTCTAAAAATTCTTGTTTAAATAATAATAATAATAACTGATTTTTGGGGGTTTTTGGCCAAAAAGAGGGTTGTTTTTCAAAATATTTCAAAATATTTTTTCGTGCATCTATACAGACCTAATTGACATGTTTGGTGCGAATTTGTTCGAAATCGATCGAATAGTTTAAATAATAATAATATAATCTATTTATATAAAAGCCAAATCTACTGACTCGCTGATCATGATTTCTCAAAAACTACTGAACGGATCGGAACGAAATTTGTTATGTAGCTTCCTGTAGCCATAGGTGCTCAATAAAAAAGGTTTTAAAAAAAATGGAAATTTTAGGAGGGGTTTGGGGGTGGGTCAAAGTTACTAAATCACGATTTCTCTAAAACTACTGAACTTATTGGAATAAAATTTAGTACGTAGCTTCCTCTAGGGCCATTCATAGGTGCTGATAAAAAAGGGTTTCAAAAAATTCGAAATCTTAGGTAAAGTTTGGGGGGGAGTCAAAGTTACTAAATTACGATTTCTCCAAAACCACCGAACGGATGGGAATGAAATTTGGTATGTAGCTTCCTCTAGGGCCCTAAGTGCTGATAAGAAACGGTTTCAATAATTTCGAAAACTTAGGTAGGGTTTGGGGGGGTCAAAGTTACTAAATCACGATTTCTCCAAAACCCCCGAACGGATTTGAATGAAATTTGGTATGCAGCTTCCTCTAGGGTCATAGGTGCTCGCTAAGAATCGGTTTCAAAAAATTCGAAATCTTAGGTAGAGTTTGTAGTGTGGGCTTGGGTTGAGGGGGGGGGGGGGTCGAAGTTACTAAATCACTATTTCTCCAAAACCACCGAACGGATTGGAATGCAATTTGGTAGGTAGCTTCCTCTAGGGTAATAGGTGCTCTCTAAGAAAGTGTTTTAAAAAATTCGAAATTTTAGGGGGGTTTGGTGGTCAAAGTTACTAAATCATGATTTCTCCAAAACCACTGAACGGATTGGAATGAAATTTTTTATATAGCTTCCTCTAGGACCCTAGGTGCTGATAAGAAAGGGTTTGAAAAAATTCAAAATTTCAGGGGGTTGGGGGGGGGGTCAAAGTTACTAAATCACGATTTCTCCAAAACCAGCGAACGGATTAGAATGAAATGTGGTATGTAGCTTCCTCTAGGGTAATAGGTGCTCGCTAAGAAAGGGTTAAAAAAAAATCTAAATTTTAAGGGAGGTTTGGGGGGTTTGTGAAAGTTACTAAAACTCACCATAAGAAATACATAGTGCAATTTATATTCATTGATATAATACATTTTTTGTTAATATACATTTAACTTTGATTTGTCTATCCGTGCAAAGCCAGATCGGGCTAGTTAGTATAATAATATAATATGGATGTGTGTTACATACATCTAATATTTTCCATGGTAACATTTTCCTACTTTTGCAATTCTAAAAAACCACCTCCTATGCTACTCTTGGGAAGGTAGGCCTATAAAGTTTCAACTGGGAGAAAGCATGTGGCAGTTATCTGGTACCGTTTATTTGTGATGTCTGTCCATGTGTCTGTAAGGATATGTACAGAGCTGGAGACCATACCAACGGTCCGATTTTGATGAAATTTGGTATGTAGGTGTAGTTCTGGAATATCTCCAGGCGTTTTTCATTTTTTCAAATTTTTGATTTTTTAGGAGTTTTACCCCCAAAAATGGCCAAAAAACGAGAAAAATCTAAATTTCTCAAAAAACGGCTCTAACGATTTTGATAAAATTTGGCTTATTTGTAGCCCTTAATGTACCCTACCATATGCAAAAAACTGCATCTTTCTAAAAATTCTCGTTTAGGTAATAATCATAATAATAATAACTGATTTTTGGGGGTTTATTGCCAAAAAGGGGGTTGTTTTTCAAAATTTTGCAAAACCCTTTTTCGTGCATCTCTATACAGGCCTAATTGATATGTTTGGTGCAAATTTATTCGAAATCGATCGAATAGTTTAAATAATAATAAAATATGGATGTGTGTTACATGCATATCTAATATTTTTCATGGTAACATTTTCCTACTTTTGCAATTCTAAATAACCACCTCCTATGCCACTTTTGGGAAGGTATAAAGTTTCAACTGGGAGAAAGTATGTGACAGTTATCTGGTCCCGTTTATTTTAAACTTAATACACTTTAAACCAATATAAAATGAATGCTTCGTGTACTGCATTCACAACTGAATTTCCAATACCGGTAATCGATAAACCATGTACTTTACATAATACTAGCTGACCCGTGCGAATATTTCGCAAGTTCGGAGTAGGCCCTACATTTACCTGATTTAACACGTTGATTTAATTCAGTTAATTAAGTTTATTTATTTACATTGGTTTATAAATAACAGTTTCCCTATACAATCTTACAGTGTAAACAATCAACTAACAGCTGTCATGCTAGTTAAACAGATGGTTAGTAGATGGCGCCTTTCATTAGGAACATACAGAGTATAATATAAAAGTTTTTTAAATCAATTTTTGTTATTAAAACATGAATTTTAAGCTGTTTGTCTATTTTTCCCGTGTAGTGGTTAAGGAAAGCTTTAAAATGATGCCTCATTCATGTAATTTGATGATGTATTAAGGAAGTTATGGCGTACCGACAAAAAATAGTCTTGAGAAATAATATATGCGATGGTATTAAACGAGTATCTTCATTATTAACTGCATTATCTAAAGGGGTAAGACCTCTTGCTTTAAACCACTTTCGAACTTTAACAATTTATTAACTCTAACCAATATTTTATTGTATTCTGAAAATAATACAAACTCTGGGTCCTAAAAATACAATTGTTTGAAAAATGGCTACCTATAATAAAAGCGGGCATGGCATATAATATGCGCAACACTTTATTACAGTTATGAAATCCTTACTCATTAATTAATTAATTCCTACTTTACTGTAAAGAAAGTTTAATAAAACTTTGTAAGTGTATCAATATCTTAGTGGTAGCCTATATTATCAAGATGGATCGTTTGACTTTCTTTGCAAAATTGTTCTAATCAGAGGCCTAAAATGCTTGGTTTTCCACTTGCTCTCATTTTGTGTTTTTAGCAATTAAAATATATTACCGGTATAGGGTATAGGTACTTTATCTTTTGAATGGTGACTTATAGCATTGTATTTGGATAACCTAATAGAACTTCGATCCAATGCAATATTTCGTTCCACTGGAAATTCGACGATAGTGGCGCTATCTATTGGGGAAACGACGGAAACTGTGTGAAACACCAATGCTACCAATGATTTCTCCCTAGTTTCGCCTCGCGGCGCGATCATGCACTATTTTCCCGACAACCTAATTTTCGCCCAACTGCTGCCGTATGGATGCAAGATCTATTTATTATTCATGATGTATGCTTATAGTAGTCTACTTGGTGTTTTAAAAACCCAATTTATACAAACATAATACATCGATTTTCTTTGTTATTTTCCAAATGTCGGTCATGTATATCTAATATGAATCTCTTGGCTTGGCTTCTGCATAGTTTAATACATATTTGAACGAATATTTGCCCGAAATATTCGCTCACATTCAGGAATAGTTTGGGAACTCGAATGGATCATTCAGGGGGTCCACACTATATAGTATCCGTGAGTGGGTCGAAGTGCGTAGGCCTAAGTCGCAGCCACACGTCATCTAAGTGGGTTTAGTACGCTATTACAAAAAAATAAATAAATAATAAATAAAAATAATTCGACCACGCAACTGGACCGCTGACGTGAGTTAAGCAAATTTCCAAAATTAAGTTTATATGCCTATGTTTTAGGGTTTCAAACAACAATTTGGGAAATAGGTCTACTCACGAAGGCGTTGAACAGCTGTCTGTGTGTACGCAATATATTAATAGAATTTGTTTGCGCCTAGTGGCCTCGCGAGTTTGCACCACTTGGCTTTGAACCGGGTACTTTTATGGTATTTTACGTTTTGATCGATTTTGGGGGAACCAAGCGAGCTTTGAGGTCGCGTAAAAAAACAAAATGTACAGAATAACATCCTACGTTTATATTTTTAGAAAAAACTCTAAAAAATTCATTCTCGTAGTAAAAATCTCAAAAAATAGTTACTTCCGGTCAAAAAACGTACTTCCGGTTGTTGGATTTTTATGGCTAACGAACTCGTCCGAGCGACATAGACAACCAACATGTGTACCAAATTTGAACCAAATCGGACTTAAAATGCGGCCGCTAGAGTGCGAACACATATATACACATATATATATATGAATTTTAATGACACCCCAAAACGTGTTCTGGGGACCATGATCGGTGCTCATTTGCTACTCCCGACCTTGGGTCTTACCATAAGGGCCACTGCAATAGCTCATTTTTCCTATGGAAATTTGCTAAAAATAGATTGAGAAAACATCAGAATCAGGTTGATCTTTATTTAAATTTAGTGAGTTTTTCTAACCCATCCATTTAAGTGTTAATTAGGCCTACATATTTAAAACTAAAAGAATCACAACACTATGTTCAAAATAAAAGAATAAATTGCGGCAAAACTTTTTGTCGCCTAGAGGAAGAGGGAGCAAATTGTTTCCAAAAACTCTTTTGCGTACAAAACGTACCGTACTAATTAGCGTAGCCTACATGATGAAATATTACTTTGATCAAGTGGTGTTATTCTTTTTTCGTGAAACAGTCGAGGTGCAGTCAATGAGAAAATCTCTGTTTACTTAATTAAAGATAACCAAACCAGAAAGCTAAAAAAACACACAAAGCCTACTTGTCATACTCGCATGTCTACCTATTAAAGTTTTCTTATTAAAATTGTTTTAATTTTACAGTTTGAAAACTGTAACGTTCGTACCTTCGTATTGGGTACGATGCCTAAACCATTAAATATTCATCAAAACAACTTACCGAAGAAATGTTTTATTTAAACAAACTACAAAAACGTCCATTTCTAGTAAGCTACAACATATTGTCATATTTACCTCTATACAGTGTTTCCATCTTACGCTATAGAGGCAACTTTAATTCGATTTTAATACATTTAAATAATCTCAATTTTATTTGACAAGTTATGGGTTATTATTTACAATCAGACGTGACAGAAAATTTCAAAGTAAAATTTGGAATTCAAGGCAATTTAAATGTATTTTATAAGCGGTTTTCATTTCAAATTGTTTTGTTAATTTTCCGCGGGCCTTATCGGAACAAAAATGTTCCACCGTAACATCGAAGGTGGCGCATGCGTAAAAGGGCCCACACACGGTCAGTTTAACTGCACAGTTTATCCAGTGTCACGTCCAGTGTTTAACAGTGTGGTGTGTGCGATAAACTGAGTAAACTGCGCAGTTCACGCAGACTTTTTATCTGCGCGAGAGACTCTACGTTGTACCGATAAACTGCGCAGTTTACAGAATTCTCAGAATTGTGCAGTTTTATTTGCACAGATAAACTGCGCAGTTTACACAGTTCTCAGAACTATGCAATTTTATTTGCACAGATAAACTGCGCAGTTTACACAGTTCTCAGAACTATGCAGTTTTATTTGCACAGATAAACTGCGCAGTTAAACTGATAGTGTGCGGCCCCCTTAATAATAGGCTACATATCGTGGCATGTATAATACCGGATTGCTATGGAGTCGGTATTTTTTGTGCAGGCTATAGCCGGAAACCCGCCTTTGAAAACAAAATAGCTTCTTAGTGTGTTTTTTACAGAAATGACCAATTTTTAAATTTTCCCAATGGGCTGCACACAGCCACGGCCATGCTCGAAACAACTGCGTCAGTTACCAAAGGGACCAGGTGTAAGTGAACACTTTTTTTTCTAAAATGTGTCTTTTTTGAGATCTTTAAAATGATGTAACTCGCAACCTACGTTCGCATTTGAAAATTCTTCAAAGCAAACCCTCTCTCAATATACATTTTGGGGCACCGTGTCTTCAAAAAATTGTCTTCCTTAGATTGTTTAGGCGTAGAATATTGTACGGTACCTAGTGTTCTATTACACTCCGTATATTGTGTAATATCGAAACATAAATTCTTTAAGGAATTCTCTCTATTCCCTCCTTGATTATATATGATAAAAATTAATCATCTTTGATCTATATGATCTAAAACATTTCCGAACGTCATCGCAGTAATGTTTTTAAAGTTTTTAAATACACAAGAAAGGCCGTCTGTTATTTAATTACCTAATTTCTATTGAATTTATGAATCATTTTATTGTACATTATAAATCCAGCATTGTTGAGTGGCTATATTTAAGCAGGTTGTTTAATTCTTAGCCAACTCTCTGAACGCAGCCTACATGTACAAATACGAATTGTCTCCCTTTCCCCATCTGTGCATTGCTTATGTAAATTAACCGAAACTGACCAATAAACTACTTTATACACTGCCTTATCTATCTGTTGTGTTTGAACACGAAGGCCTACATCAACAATTTTGCTAGTTAGTAGACTTGGTTTAGTATCACAGAGTGGACCAAGTTGAACTACAAGCGGTTGTTCGAACAACAAACACTGGTAAGTGACAGTAATTCAACATGAAGTAATGTGATTATATTATAGTAGGTTTTACAATGAACTTTTGTCTTGTAAATGTTAAAAATTGGTTTATAGACAGTAGAAAAGAGCTAAACGTGTCAAAACATTGCACACAAAATGTCTTTTTGGTTTTGTATTAGGATTTAAACATGATCTTACATGTTTTATTATTGCACGTGTTTTATAAAAAACGATTTTCACGGTAAATAATTGTGTTTTGTTTCTGTAATTAGTAGTAGGCCTAATTCAAAATACCATCCATATTTGGAAGTTAGAACTACTAATGCCGAGCCGAATTATTGAAAATATTGGAATTGGTTGTGAATATAATAATAGGGCTATTTACCGTCTTCCGTTTATTTAAACTCGCTAGGTTTGTGATATGGTCAGATCATCATTCGTGTTAACCTAGTTTTGGGAATATTTTCAAATAATAGGCCTAACAAGTTGGTTGATTTCAAAATAGCTTCAGATGTAATATTCGTTTGGTTGTCAACCATAGAACAAAGAGTAAACGAAAACGTTAAATGAATGTATACTGTATAATAGATACGAACGATTCAGATGAAACTCCTAACGACCGCTAGCTTCATTCTTTTCTTCGAGAATTACCTACAAACTAACTACATTTTCTAGTGTCCGTTTTTATTTCAGACGTTTTTGGTACAGTTTAAAACTCATTTTAAAAAAAAGTGAGATGCCATTATTTTTTAAACAACTGAACTAATAATGATAGTGGTCAAAATTGGAGCACATTTTGAAAATGTGTATCTTATAAATCAAACCCTCCCCAATATAAAATAAGGCCAATACCTGAACAAAATATTTTATGATGCTATTTTTATGTTCAATTTTGATAATTCCCTTCGCCCGGTGTATTAGGCCTGTATAATAAATATAGTCTACACATAGCCTAATTTCAGTTCCACTTCAGATTTATTAATAAACTAGGGGTTATGCCCTTGCTAGCTTCGTTTGCCATCCTAAACGGTGACATGATGAATGATACCAATGCAAACCACAAAACCCCTAATTTTGTCCACAATTTTTACATTTTTTCAATTCTTTAATAGTAGTTTTTACGAAAATGATTATTGGTCAGGACAGAGGCTCTTGGATCTCAATTTAGTTGTGGGGGTAGCTGTGACCTGTACATAATATAAGACAGAGCTCGATATAGACAACCAATATCCCCGACATTTGTCCATAAAATCAATAATTTTGTCCCTAATTTTTACATTAATTTTTTTTCTAACAGGAATTTTAAATATTTTCGGACAAAAAGTAGTCTAAAATATTTTCTGAAAAGTCCTTTATATTTTAATGAAAGTTTCGTCAAAATTGGTTCAGTTAAACCGGAGATTAGCCCGGCCAAACAAACTGATAGACAGACAGACAAAAAATTTGAAAATGTGTGTTTAAGTTTTGGTAATGTGTGAATAACCATATGAGATTAGAAAAAACTTATATTTTGAAATCACAGACAGGCCCTTCAATTTTATTTATATGTATAGATAGTTGTATTTTTAGGCTTGCTACTAATAAAATTGTAGTATTTTATCGAAGCAAAATATACTTTGGTTTGTAGATTTGCTCATTAAAAAGAAGAAAGAAATAGAAGTGTTTTAGAAAAGTGATTCCTGCAAGTTTATTGTCCACATAGAATTCTAATAGAAAAGTATTAAAACTCAAAAACGACTTGTGTTAGATCGATGGAATTTTGCATGAATATATAGATAAAGGTACTTTTGAGCTTACAAAGTTCCTGAAAATCTCTTCTTCATTTTACTATTTTAATTTTTACTATTTATGTTGTTCAAGTCGTTTAGTTTTAAGTACAATTAATACATACCTAACTATACTTGAGTGGGTTGTTGGCTTTCAAATGGCACCTCAAAATAAACAGTACCAGATAACTGCCATATAATTTCTCCCAGTTGAAAATTTATACCTTCCCAAGAATAGCATAGGAGGTGGTTATTAAGAATTGCTAAAGTAGGACATACCATGGAAAATATTAGATGCACGTAACACACATTGAGATATAAAATAAACAATATTTATGGTTTTAGGGGTTGTTTCAACCCTTAAACGCAAA
>JAGFPH010000596.1:227923-245915 GCA_018207615.1 Philaenus spumarius
TTTGCGGTCCCTAGACACTTTGTTTGCTGCCCCTAGGCACTTTGTTTACGGCCCCTATTCACTTTGTTTGCGGCCCCCACTACAAATTGCATGATGGACATTAAGTTGAGATCGACTAAAATAGGAAAAACTGGGCTGATCAAATTTGTATACAGTCCTATTCAATAAAACTTACCTTTCATCGAATGTTGAAGATTATCTTTTGTAATTTGCAGAAAATCGTTCATGAACACCTGAATTATAATTAGTAGGTGACGAAATTTATAAATTACAAATTTGTATTGAAGATATTTGCTTATAAAAAAGACGAAAAACGTGATTTTCAGTCTAGTCACTTGACAGCAGTAAAACGTTGGGGTGAATTTTGTTACCTACTAACTGTACATTGGAGCTTTCTTCAAATTTAAATGTCGTACGCACATGGCAGAAACTAAAAATAAGACCGGCATTAGAAACTGAAAGTGTATACAAGCGATATTCTAGTCCAGAGCTCTATAACAAGGGCTACACCCAGAGTGAAACTGGCGGCACAGTGCCGAGATCAAAGAAACGGTTTAGCCCTTGTTATAGAGCCCTGGACTAGTCGTGCTCGAGCGCTTCACCAATGTAATGTCGAGGTTTGCCCCGCTCACTGGGTTCAAGATGCTTTTACACGAGTGGTATTGCACACCCTTAACCTCTTCAAGGACGGTTTTTTTTAGCTTGAAAAGGGTCCTTTCAACCCTGTAACTGGTAATCATAATGGAAGTTTTTTCGTGGTGCAAGCATTTTTATAAAATTCGCCAAATGTAGTAGTTATATCCCAATTCAAAAGTGTTCAGCATATTTTTTCTAGCAAAAGGTCCAAAGAATTCAAATATGCAACTAAAAAGTTGTTTGATGAAAAACTTTAAAAGTTATTATCTCAGGAAGCTCAAAATGTTTAGCCTACATTACAAAATACCAAAACATTTTCAACAAAACATTCAAAACATTTTGTAAATTTTCATAATTTAGTTTTGAATAGAACTGCATAAAAAATATATCAATTTCAAAAATTTGTTATAGAAAAAACAATTTTTATATACCTACTACACAACCATTTGCAAAATTCAATGGGGCCCCTTTGAGCTTGCGGCCCCTAGGTAAGTGCCTAATCCGCCACTGCGCTAGTAGTATGTTTCGTTTATAAAAATAATGACAAAGTTCATAAATAAGTCTTATAGAAACGTTATAACATAATGAGACTGTACATAAATTTTAAAGCATAAAATACGAAGAAAATCGTCGGATTTGTTTATAAATTGGTATTTATTTGTGTGTTTTTAGTTTTGTTGTACGACGAGAAATAATATGTTCTTTCGAATAAAATTTTTATTAAGTTTGGTATCGGAACTTTATTGTGAACAACTGAGGTGGTTGAAGTCCATTGTTTATTTATAGGCCTACTACCAAAAACCCATCTGTAATGTCTTATAAGATTAAAACATTATTTTCATTATTGTAGTACAGTAGCCGCTGCACCACATGTTTATTCCTAATGAAGTGTGCACTGTCTCGTGGACTACTGCTCACCTGATAAAGGCTACAGTGGTTTCGGAAACTCTATGCCGCACATCTTCAGGCCTCACAAACTATGTTATTCACTCTATTATAGATGTCGTTACAAACAAATATAGCCTACAAACATTTAAAACACGACAAAACACAATAACATTAACAAACCCGGACTCAGTTATTTTGGCCACAATATCTCAATTGTGGCTCTTTGAGGGGGAGGGAACTAAAATAAAAATTCCTATTTTAAAAATGCTTCAAATTACATGTTTTTCAATAAAAAATAATAATAATGACTTTTAAGTTTTCGCAAATATTTTTAAACCAGTCATTTTTATTAAATATGTACTTTGTATGGTACTTTTAAATTTTATGTGGGAGATTGTGTATTATCTTAAAGACGTTAGAGCCTTTAATAAATCTAAATTTCAAGAATAATTTACATGAAACTGTCGAGTTTATTAAAAATAACGCAAAGAATACAAATGCTTAAAATTATGTTTCAAATCAATAGGCCTAAACATATACAAAGTAGGGGTTTTCATTAGAAGTTTTAAAATAGGCCGCCATACTGGAAAAATGGCTGATGAGAAATTCATGTATGCTAGTAAATTCTAACACGCTACTCTGCAGGATATACTAGAAGAATAAGCAAATCCTTAATTGTTTGAACTGTTTGAAGCATTCGTCAGAGTCAAATAGTTGCCTAGACCTACAACACAACACTCGGCATCGCATCTGTGGGGGTAGAATGTAGAACCGACCCTAAATAAAGGAAAGTTCCATTCGCAAAGGTAGGGTGGGTTGGGCAGCAAAGCAAAGCCGACCAAGTATTTTCCAGTTCCAACTCTACGAGGTTAAACTTGCTAATACTGTAGTTACAGAAGCGTTGAAAATATCTGTATCCTATTTCAACATTGTAACCAGGGGCATTGCTACAAAAAATTATTTGGGGGGGGGGGCAACTTTTGTGTTGGGGGTTCCAACGCGCAGAAAGGAGTTCTGGGTTATATTGTTTGGAATAAATCCCAGTGCAGATGGGGCCCTGTAGGCTCACCGCTCTTGGATTTTTATGAAAAATGTACTTCTCTAAGTAGTGGTTTTAACACTGCACAACCTATATTAGTACTTTAAGAATTTTAAAATTTTTACAAGAATTTCAAGGTGTTCATTATATTACTGGAAAAAATTTCCCGTACTTTTCCCCAATATTTCCCGCAAACTTACATATTTCCCAATTTGGGGGAAACACCTCGAACGAGCAACTCCGGTATGGGGGCCTGGCGCAGTGCGGCATGGTGAGTCAGTGTTGCCCCAATAACAAGGGTTGAAACTAAATTCCCCAGAACATCGTTCAAAAGAAGACAGAGCACTTATTTGATGCAGAAATAATTTGATTTGCCCGACATTTTTGGATTGTAAATTGTAACTCGCTTGTTATTTGTGGATGTTGGTAATTAACAACAAAAACTTTCAAAACCCAAATCCAAAGTTGAAGTTTTTGAGTTTTTTGCGCGCAATTTAATCCCAATATCAAAATCACAACTTTTACGAAATCTAAAATTCCCCAACTTTTTGGATTTTAAAATTATTGGGGTGTTAAGCCCCCTTGCCCCCTCCCCAATAGTGACGTCCCTGAACTCTGCAACATATTTTGCAAATCGGATAATAACTAGGTAATATCTCCTGGGTAACGGTATGGGAGCATTTTACTCAATTTCGGAAAAGGGACATTCTCATATTTGAATTATTGCTGCACATTTACTTGAAATAGTTTCCGATATATAACAATTTGAAGTTACAATTTCGGTTTAATGCATTTTAAGAAAATTCGGCGTAAGTATACGTTAACACTCTAACAGGTAGGCTATCATGGTGCCAACTTGCAACATAAAAACTAATCTAATTTAGGTATGACAACCAATACTTTGTAATCGTTGGTGTCAGCACATTGGCGTATATTTATTTCCTAAACACGATTAAATATTGGATGTTGAATGGAGATAAACATACTGTGAATAAAGACTACTAGTTAGATAGAACTTCGGGCTATTTTTACTTTCTCACCCTTATACGTAGTAGGGTATATGAAGAAAGTATTGTTTTCATCCAAATTTTCGAATTTTAATTTTTAGTGGAATTATCTGTTTTGGTGCTCCCTGAACTCCAAAAAATTGTTTAGTGGAATTATCTGTGTTGGTGCTCCCTGAACCCAAAAATATTTTTAGTGGAATTATTTGTTTTGGTGCTCCCTGAATCCCAAAAAATTGTTTAGTGGAATTATCTGTGTTGGTGCTCCCTGAACCCAAAAATATTTTTAGTGCAGTTATTTGTTTTGGTGCTCCCTGAACCCAAAAATGTGGTTTTTTGGTGATGTCTGTCCGTGTGTCTGTGTGTCTGTTAGTATGTGTACAGAACTGGAGACCATACCAATGGTCCGATTTTGATGAAATTTGGTATGTAGGCGTAGTTCTGGAATATCTCCAGGCATTTTTTCATTTTTTCAAATTTTTATTTTTAATGGGTTTTACCCCCCAAAAATGGCAAAAAACCCGAAAAAAATCTAAATTTCTCAAAAACGGCTCTAACGATTTGGATCAAATTTGGCTTATTTGTAGCCCTTAATGTACCCTACCATATGCAAAAAACCTCATCTTTCTAAAAATTCTCGTTTAGGTAATAATAAATAATAATAACCGATTTTTCGGGATTTGGCCAAAAGGGGGTTGTTTTTCAAAATATTTCAAAACTTTTTCGTGCATCTATACAGGCCTAATTGACGTGTTTGGTGCAAATTTGTTCGAAATCGATTGAATAGTTTTAATAATAATAATGATGATATTGTAATATAATAAGATGATATGGATGTGTGTTACGTGCATCTAATATTTTCCATGGTATGTCCTACTTTTGCAATTGTAAATAACCATCTAATATGCTACTCTTTGGAAGGTATAAAGTTTCAACTAGGAGAAAGTATGTACGTGGCAGTTATCTGGTACCGTTTATTTTTTAATGCTTGCGTTTCTGATATCCTACATCTATAAATACAAATAAATAAAATTGAAGTATCAGTCTGTGATTTCAAAATAAAATAAACGGTACCAGAAACTGGCACATACTTTCTTACAAACACATTTACATTATTAACTAAATTATTATGTGCTAAGGACGCACATGTAAGCTTGACACTGAACAATATGAGAAGCAATTGAGAGTATTTTCAATACACAATGCATTGCGTGCTTCGCACGCCAACCCCCGTATGTGACCCCAATTGTGACTTCATAATTGTATTAAAGTAGGAGAGGGGATAGTACATTAAAGTAGGAGGGTAACTAATAAATATTGTTATTATTAGCTAAAGAGAAAACTATTCGACCAATTTCGAAAAAATTTGCACTAAACGTGTCAATTAGGCTTGTAAGATGCACGAACAAAGGTTTTGAAAAATTTTGAAAAAGAAACCCCTTTTTGGCCAAACCCCCCCCAAAAATCAGTTATTATTACTAGCTGAACGAGAATTTTTAGAAAGATGCTGTTTTTTTGCATATGTTATAGGGTACATTAATTGCTACAAATAAGCCAAATTTTATCAAAATCGTTAGAGCCGTTTTTTTATTAAAAATAATAACTGTTTTTTGGGGAGTTTTGGCCAAAAAGGTGTTTTTTTTCAAAGTTGGGGTTTTTTCCAAAGTTTTTCGAAAACAAATTTCGTGCATCTATACAGGCCTACTTGACATATTTGGTGCAAATTTGTTGGAAATCGATCGAATAGTTTTCTCTCTAGCTTTGTATACATACAGACAGACATTTTGTAAAAACCACTTTTTTTTTACTCAGGGGGTCCCAAGACGGACATTTCCACAAAAATCTCAACATCGAATTTTTTTTGCGATCACTATATTTTCTCTATACTATAGTATAGTGAGAAAGTAAAACGCTACATTTGAGTTGATCAAAAAATAATAGAATTCAGTTAGGTTAGGGTTGTAGCCCAGGCAGCAGGGGGTAAAAAATGAAGTTACCTGAAAAAAATGCGGGAGAGATAAAACTTGGTAATATATATATAGTACATTTTAACATCATAAACAACATACTAAGTTTGCGATCCCCATCACTTTGAGTTTACGCCGCCATCTTAGAAAATGGTGACCAAATTCCGGTATTTTAAAAATAACTTTAGTTGGGTTAGCCCTAGAAAACATTTTTCGTGTAAAAATTTAGAGAATTTTATTCTACATTGTTGAACTATTATTGCTATTATTTGTTTTGTAATAATAATAGTAATAATAATAATTATTATTCATTGTACTAGCTCACACACCACCCGTGAGGTAAAGTTAATGGGGCGTTTTTTTTTACTGTGGTTTTATTTACGGGGTGTCCCACGAAGAGGTTTAAACGTTTGATTTTGAATAGTTTAATGCAGCGATATTTTTGAAACTTTACACACCCCACAATAGATTCTTTTAAAATGTTTTATGACAATTTTAGCGGTACAACACTTGTAGAAACAAAATGGTGGAATTATGATAAATTTATTAATTTTCTCCCTCCAAAAATAACTTTCTTGATTTGGTGCCAGATTTGTTTTTCAAAAATCACCTAGTCCACAATTTACTTGAGGATGATTCGGGCAGACGAGTGGAATTTTGTTCCCGTATCATTGAGTATCACGAGTTAAATCCTGATTCGGCCACTTTACGGAATTTGGCCACCATTTTCCAAGATGGCGGCGTAAGCTCAAAGTGGTGGAGGTCGCAAACTTAGTATGTTTTTCATGATGTCAAAATGTACTATATTACCAAGTTTCATCTCTCCCGCATTTTTTCCAGGTAAAAGTACCTGTTGCCTGGGATATGGTAACATTATTTACTTTTATAAGAAAAGTCCTCTCATTACAGTAGTTCATTACCGGCTGGAGTGAATGTTTACTTCGCCGAAAATTCAGATCGCCTACAAAACTCAACGCTTGACTTACTTGTAATGCGGGTTGCGTGCTATTCCAGTACTACTGTTTAGGGGAAACCCGTGCATGCTAGCCTCGTGTTTGCTTCGCTGGATCTATTGAAGTTTATATCTATACTAGGGGAGAACCTTCTAAAAACATATGTTATGTTTTATTTATAATAAAGGTGTAGGATTGAAATTATTGATATGTAGCCATTGGTTATCCTTTGACCTACTGAAACTACAAAAAAAGGTTTTTGTCTATCGTTAAAAGGAAAATATTTTGTCTCTTGTACATTTTTTGTAAAGTTAACGGTTTCCATTCCACGTTAAAAATTTGAAAATTATAAAAATATTTTTTTTGTGCGTGGTACACTTGTTCATCGTAACATATAAAATGCTTATTCCAAATTTTAAATCGATATCTTATCTATTTCCAGAGTTACAGTGAGTTTTTGTACAAAAACAAAATGGCGGATTACGGCTAAACTAAGCCCAAATCAAAAAAATGTTATACCAAATTTTCGACTTATTTTTGCATGTAGAATGTGAATCTCCATAGCCAGCCCAATCTTTTTGTAACACCCTGTATAATTCTAGAAGCGATTTCTTGTATATTCCCCAAACTTATCTTTTAAACGTGTCTGTTATAATTAATTTTAATTCGGACTACCAAACGAATAAAAGATTCTATAGGCCTACAAATATATTACTGGGATAAAATAGAGTAACATTGGTCGCCTACTCCATAGAATATAGACAACATCCTTTCCCCCGTCTTTACCGTAGAATTGAGATGTAATTTCGGTTGTAGCTAGGGCCGGGAAGGGTTTAGTGGTGTATCTCAGTGGGCTGCCTGGCTAGATGATATTTTCCGACCCATTACAATAGTTGCAAAATTATTTTTTTACGATTGGAGATCTTACTCGTTACTGAAACTGCAAGATAAAAAAATCTCAAATGACAGGTTAAATTGATCTGTTAAAATTGGTTATTAAGGTTTTGAGTTTATCTCTGGCTTCGGTTACGTGCCATATGGTTACTTTATGAAAGTCATACATGTGAAAGAATATACTTTACCTCAACTCTCGTCAGCGGTTCAGCTGCGAGATGGAATTATTTCAAATGTATAACTTCTTTCAACTTTTGTAATTGTGTACTGCCGTAGGCCTACTTATAGTTGCAAAATATTATACCACCATTGCAGTACCTACAGCGAGCAAATAAATCGGTAAAGACTTGATTTCAGCAGAAACCCCACTATTTCACGCCTAGACAATCGGAAAATATTTTTGTTCAAACACCAGTCACTGTGCCCCAAAAGGTACTTTGGTTTTGTATTTTTATTTACTATTTATTAAGCAGTTTTATTTTCAGATTTCAAAATTTTATCAAACAACGTTCAGCTAGACATTTACCCACAGGGTTTCCAACATTAAAGAAAGAAATAATACTCTATATTATATTGGTTTACATTGTTTTGACTATAAAAAGTTTCGTTTATTTGACACTGAGTATTTACAGATTGTATTTTTTATTTTTGGAAAACAGTAGTGCTCTAATAACTAAAAAATAATTTATTTTCTCCGTGCACTTCCATAAAAAAAATCACATTTTTCGTCACCAGTATTTTCCTAGTTTTACACATTGCTTCAGTAGGCCTAGATTCTACGCGCCGGATCGACTTGGTTTTGAAAATACAAATCTTTTTTGTTTCTATGTATCAAACTCCCTCACAATAAGGCACTGAATTTTAAGAACTGGATGGAGACAGGGGTGAGAGACAAAACCCGATTTCCCAAACAGTCCACTGCGATCTGTATCAAAGGGCAATAACGATAATTTGGAACCAGTTTAATTTGATATATTCTGTGGGACTTTTATTTAGTATTGGTGAAAACACGGAATAAAAATAATAATAAATAAAAGCATGGAGTCTGTACTTTATGTAGCCTATGTGTTATAGACTCAAGCAAAATAGAAATTAAAATAATAGCAAAATAGAAAAAGACCTGAGGAACAAAACTTAACAAGTAAAAGCGAATATAAATATTTTTAGATTTTGAAATACGTACAAAAAATTAATAATACTAATGGCACAACAACAAGACATTAAAAAGTAAAATCATAATTAATGTGTTATTTTGTTTTTTTAACATAATGATAGATAATGATAATAACATGTTAATGTGTGTTTTTTAGCTTTCTTTGAAGCAGATTTTGGATGTTTACAATTTACAGTATTTCACATTTTGTATTCCTTATTGCAGGTTAAAAGTTTATTTTGGCAAAAGTCGGCATGGTAACTACATTGAAATTAATATTGGATGTTGTAGAGAAATACCGGTATGGATGGTTTGATTCTCTCAAAATTAGAGGTTTATGGGTTACAATTAAACGTTTCTACATGGTTTCGTAAACGTTATGGTGTTTCGTTTCTTAAAATGCCGTCCAAAAATGTATACAAATATGGTGAAATAAGAATAGGCGCCCGATCCAAAACATTGATTTAGGTAACAAGCAAGCTTCCCTTATTCGCCTTTCTGCTTCTGCGTCGTAGACCTTGATCGAGTGAGAGAATGTGGAAGGGGGTTGGGGTAGGGCAGGTCGTAGAGGTGGGGGGACCGTCCCGAGACGGAAAATGCCAGTGGAAAGATTTTATATGTTGGTCGGACGCTGAGGTCTATAGTCGTTAGGCCAGACTGGTTCAAGAATGTGAGAAGTTTATTTGGTGAGTTAAAAATAACTCTTCCAGACTAGATGTAAACAACAGTAACCATTTGCTAGGTTAGGATTCAGTTTTGGGTAATAAGCCATTGATAAAATACAGCATACTGTTTTACATAAAATATCATCATTTCTATAGGCCTACCGGCTTTTTTACTGGAGTGTTTAATACTATAGAGGTTATCATTTTTCTTCTTGCTGAAATATCAGGGCCTATTTATAAATGTGATTTAACTTGGTCAAACTATTGATGCCTTGCACTTGGATATTATTAATCAAATAGGTTGTTACTAGACTACATTTTTGTATACTTTTGCAAGTTATTATTTTGAATCGGTGAAGAATTGTTACGTACCGTACCAAGAAATAGATTTATATTAGGCCATAAATAATTCAACAAGATTTGCACTAGAACTGTTAGAAAAATTGAATGGGTGTTTGTACTTTTAAATGATAAAATGTTCAAAATATAGTTTCTTATTTACCTTTGCTTATCTCTTCTGTGTTTATGAAACAAGGCCCAACTTATTAACTGGCAAATTTGGATCTCTTTTAATTATAGTTCATAATTTCAATTAGCCACTGTATTTAAACATTTTTAATGTTCTCAAATATTCAGATAAGGAAGCATTCAGACATATTCATACTGTATTTATTTAATAGGGTGTACAAACATAAATTATGAATTATGCTAATATTAATAAAATTGTGGGTGAAAGTAAGTAGGGGATAGAGATAATCTTTAGTAAAATAAAGTGGTTCAATTGTATTACAGTATCTATGTTTTCAGCAGGATCAGTGTTTAATTTGTGTTTTTATAATGTATTAGGGCCTATGTGTAATTTCTGTTGACCATGAGACTAGAGAACTCTGTTAAAAGTTCTACTGCAAGGGGCTATAATTTTGTAGCTTTATTTACAAATTGATTATTTAATTAGGCCTTAGATGCTGTCCATTTTGTTTTGGACAACAATGAAAGTAAACAGCTAATAAGAGCAAAGTAGGCCTACAACACAAAATGTTATTAAAAAATTTTAATTTCACTTTTTTTATAATTCTATTTGTATAGAATACATTTCTCACAATGTAGGCCTACTTAACAACTTTTGAGTAGGTGCCAGTTTGACTCTGACAGGATGAAGTATCACAAACAACAATTCAAACTCTACAAACATATAATATGCAGTAGGCCTAGGCCTAATCAATAAGCCTATAGCCTACTGAACTGCTGTCGCCACTTCAACCTAACATTGTTTATCTGTGCAATAAAATAAGTTTTTTCAGAGAAGAATATGAGTAGGCCTATACCTAAAGTATTTTTTCTTATCCTAAAAGCAGGCCTACTTTCAGAAATAGAGGGAATGAGGTTTAGAAACATTTTGACGAATTAGGCTACATTCTCTTGAAGATTACATGTAGGCCTAGGTCTAATAGGACTAAATTCTAAAATAGTTTTTATATCCATAAATTAAATGTTTTGTATTTTACCTCGGACGACAATATCATTATTAAACAGATTCACTGTGATTTCATAATTGTAGAAGAGGTGATTTATTAATGTAGGAGATTAATAATACATTTTATTATTATTATTATCTAGATAGAAAATTATTCGATTGATTTCGAACAAATTTGCACCAAACACGTCAATTAGGCCTGTATGGATGTACGATAAAAGGTTTTGAAAAACAACCCCCTTTATTGCCTAAAAACCCCCAAAAATCAGTTATTATTATTAGCTAAACGAGAATTTTTATAAAGATGGGATTTTTTGCATATGGTAGGGTACATTAAAGGCTACAAATAAGCCAAATTTTATCAAAATCGTTAGAGCAGTTTTTGTATAAAAAGTAATAACTGATTTTTTGGGGTTTTATTTTTGCCAAAAAGGGGGTTGTTTTTCAAAAATTTTCAAAACCGTTTTTCGTCTTTGCATCTATACAGGCCTACTTGACATGTCTGGTGACAATTTGTTTGAAATCGATCGAATAGTTTTCGCTCTAGCTTTGTAACATAGCCTACAGCCATTTTGTAAAAACCACTTTTTGGACTCAGGGGGTCCCAAAACCGATATTTCCACAAAATCTCATCATCGATTCTTTTTTGCAATCACTATAGGCCTACTTTCTCTATAGGCTACTATATACTCGTATAGTATAGTGAGAAAGTAAAAAGATGTTCTCAACAACAAATAAAACATAATAGCCTAGGGTCTACATATTACAAGATTTCAACATCAAAATTCTATGTAGCCTAGTTTTAAATCAAATATTGTTTTTATTATGTAGTAGGCCTATTGTACAGGTAGGCCTATGTGACTTTTTACAACAATAATGTAGGCCTAGGCCTAGTTGGTGAAAATAGTAAGTTGTTTAATACAAATCATAAATGAATAGTGCATTATACAGCACTTTACTTTAATTGTATGGTTTGTTTATGTAGTCAAGGTTAAAAATTAGGAAATAGTAAAAACCTTGTTGTAAATCAACAATTCAGATGATAATTAATAATCTTGGGAGTGAAAACTATCTTCATTGGCCCAAACTTAGGAAGGATGATTTTAAAATTTAAACAGGTGGTCTATGAATTCCACCATTGTGTTTATAGTGTTGCAATGCTTAGTATTATTGAAGCAGAAAAAAAATCTTGAGTGCAATAAAACATTATTCTGGGTGTAAAGCTCTATCAAATTTTGAATTCTAAAAAGTTGATTTCCGACGGTGATATTTTTCCTAAAAACCAAAACCAAGCACAAAGATCCTCAAAATTTGGATCTGTTACTGACATTTATGTAATATTTTGATCCAATACCTGTCATAGATATGATGACTAAAACCCAAAACAACACGTAAAATCGATAAATTTCATTATTAAATAAACGGTATCAGGAAACTGACACATACTTTCTCCCTCATTATAGAAACTTAATAAAAAAATACTATTACCAATTTATTGTGATTTTTTTATTTTTAACAGTCATTTTCCCATAAAAATCCATAAAATAATGGAAAAATCAACTTTTCTCAAAAACGGCTCGAACGATTTTGATTAAAATTTTACAGTTTATAGTACTTTAGGGCCCTAATAAACTGTAAAATTTTAATCAAAATCGTTAGAGCCGTTTTTGAGAAAAGTTAGTTTTTCCGATATTTTATGGGAAAATTACCCTTAAAAATAAAAAATTCACAAAAATGAAAAAAACGCCTGGAGATACCGTGGATTAGTAAGTACCTCCATACCAAATTTCATCAAAATCGGACGACTGGTTTAGGCTCTAGGTCTGATAACATCCACACAGACACACACACAGACATCACTCCGAAAACCACTTTTTTAGGTTCAGGGGGACCCAAAACGGATATTTCCACCAAAAACTCAAACTCGAAAATTTTGACGAATACAATACTTTCTCCATATACTATGGTATAGGGGGAGAAAGTAAAAATGAATTCACATTTCTTAAGCAAATTTGAAACCTCTTTTGACTGAAGCCAATGGAACTTTAGAGACATTTTAAAAACAACTTCATAGTAAATTGTGTTGAAATTTAATAAAATCATCCAGATAGAAATTATAAGGAATAGGAAAACCGGCTTGTTTGTTTCTTTAGGGGCTAGAATGACTTTTGAAAACTTTGTTATAGTTGAGAAATTTTATACGGGACTGTAGGAGAAGTTATTGCAATATTTTGTGTTTCCAGTTTTTTAATGTTAGGGTTATAACATGTTATAAATTTTTTTTCCTAACCTTCATTTTATATCGGTGTCACAATTGCTTCTGTGTAGATTACTCATGGTCTATCATTACACAGTAGGCTTGATCTGATTACTCATCATGTAATCTGTGTATAATAGGCCTATACTGAACTGAAGCCAAGTGGTCAAGTATAGTGGCTGGTCGAATAGAAAATCTGAAATTTATTAAATTTGGATTGTTTAATTTACCAACTAGATCATGCATTGTTTAGTTGTGGCAAAACAACAATATTTTGTGAGGATGTGCATAGGCGCGTTCCTGCATCCTTTCCATATATTATGGACTTGTATACGAAGGAAGGAGGGAAGTAACTTCTGAGTAGTTTAAAAAGTTAATACATTTTTATAAAAGTTAAACATTTCCGTCAGGGAAAGGGTCAAACAGACTCACAATGAAGCAACATTTTTTTTGGCTTTTTTTATTAAACACGTTTAGTTGTACTTGGTACTGGTTTTCTCAGAAATTGAATCTCAGGATGAACGGGAAGAATTTTTTCGTCTTATTTCGTATTGGGAACGATAAACAAGAAGTTATTCGCAAGTTGGTAAACCTTTTGTGTACAGTCCTATATGCTCAAGTTTTTATTTATGTTTTTGGAAATGTATGTAGTCCACCGGCGGCAAGCCCGGGTAAACGATCATAATGCTGAAGCTGTAATCTACTGAATAATCAAAGTCCACGAGTTCCTTTTTATTTTGTACTTGCTGTGCCGTATTTTGTACAAAATGTGATATTTACCAGGGCTGTTTTTCATTCCGTTATTTAATAAGTCACGGCGTGTAATGATACTTCTTTAATCTGTGATACTTGTTTTCGTCAAATCTTCATATCATATGTTAGTGAGTCGGTACCTTGATGTTGGGCCTGTTTCGGTATTATCTCGGATAAAAGATATTCTAAACAGATTACTATAATAAGTAAATTGGACTGCTACACATGGAGTCCGTTTGATTTGGCAACACTTCTCTTGTGTAGACAATGGTCGCGCTGTGTTTAATGTTGTATTGTTAAGCCGGTTCTACACGATGCTATGAACACCTTCCAACGTTGGACGTTTGATGGTTCGTCACATCGTGTGGCCGTTGTTCAAACCTACGAGCGTCCAATGGCGAGCGTCGAACATTCGCATTTGACCATGTTCGAGCCGATGTCGGTATTTTTGCACCGAGTCAAAGGGATGCCTCCAACGTTTGAAGGAAAATGTTCGTTAGTTCGATTCAACGGCTACACGACTCGTTCATATTTACTCTCTATTTACACTAAAGAAATTTATGTTTCTTGTTTATTTATGTTTATATCTGTGTTTAATTTTAATCAGTAATATTATTCATTTAAATTTTAACAGGTAGCCTAAGTAGGCTACAATTTATATTTCATACTTGATACTAGTAAGTTCCCGTGAAAAATCAGAAACAGATTACCGGTAATTAGATACTATACATTTAAAAAATATAATTTAAAAAATTTACTATTTTAAAAACAAATTTTATTTAGGCCTGCCTAAATATGATGTGGGGATTTTTAACCCGTTAAATTTCTACAATTAAAACATATATTATTATAGACTGTCATCCTCGTCCATTTTTGCAACTGGACCAACGTTTGAACCAAACTGCTTTCTTAAATATTGGATCAAACATTCGATTCACCGTGTAGCAGGAACATTCGCAGTACCATCTGTCGAACTTACTTGTCCCAAACGTTCGGTCCAACATTGGAGCGAGCGTTCGTAGCATCGTGTAGAACCGGCTTTAGTTTACTGATGAGGGGATAACATCTATTAGAGTAAAGCCGGTTCTACACGATGCTACGAACACCTTCCAACGTTGGACGTTTGATGGTTCGTCACATCGTGTGGCCGTTGTTCAAACCTACGAGCGTCCAATGGCGAGCGTCGAACATTCGCATTTGACCATGTTCGGGTCGATATCGGTATTTTTGCACCGAGTCAAAGGGATGCCTCCAACGTTTGAAGGAAAATGTTCGTTGGTTCGATTCAACGGCTACACGACTCGTTCATATGAAGCATTATTTTTACTCTCTATTTACACCAAAGACCCGTCTTGTTTATGTTTATCTCTGTGTTTAATTTTAATCAGTAATATTCATTTAAATTTTCACAGGTAGCCTAAGTAGGCTACAATTTATATTTCATACTTGATACTAGTAAGTTCCCGTGAAAAATCAGAAACAGATTACCGGTAATTAGATACTATAACTTTAAAAAATATAATTTTAAAAGTGTACTATTTTAAAAACAAATTTTATTTAGGCCTGCCTAAATATGATGTGGGGATTTTTAACTCGTTAAATGTGTACAATTAAAACATAATATATTATTATAAACTGTCATCCTCGTCCATTTTCGCAACTGGGCCAACGTTTGAACCAAACTGTTTTCTTAAATATTGGATCAAACATTCGATTCACCGTGTAGCAGGAACATTCGCTGTACCATCTGTCGAACTTACTTGTCCCAAACGTTCGCTCCAACATTGGAGCGAGCGTTCGTAGCATCGTGTAGAACCGGCTTAACAGTAGTAGAGATAGACAACATGGGTCATTAAAAGATTCGGATATCTTAGTTCGCTTTTGATACAGTGGCCAGGGGTTTACTCGTAATAAGATAATATTCTTACTTTTATAAGAAAAGTACACATGTATATGTAACTATTTTTGTACATAGCACATAGCAAATAAGAGAGACACACTATTTTAAGCAAAAACTTGGCAAAATATCTACTTTTTTTGTCAATAGCTTTTATCAGAAATTTGAATCTTCGGTAAAAGACTGCAAACCTACACATTTTATGTTTATCAAGAGATTACTTTTCTTATTCAAAAACAATTAACAAAAACACAAGCAAGCTTATCACGAGAACACAGACGGTTGTTAGTGAATTATTCTAACAACACTCAAAAGTTACAAAACTAAACAACATTACAACGTCAAAGCGACCAGCCACTCTTTAGTGTTTGACAAGGTTGACAGTTCGCGAGAGGTAGCATGTACAGGGCAACCTGCTAAATCGCCGTGCGGCCGGTGTTCAGGTACATACGTTTAGATATTTTCCTTTTTCGGAGTTCCTTTCGACCTTGTGTTCGTTACGGCGTTTGTCAGTGTACAACCATTGTTTGTATGTATTCCGTGTTGTGCTCTCATTTGGGATATTAATTTTTAAATAATTAATTAATCGTGAAATTGAATGAGGTATTCGATAAGTATTAATCACTAAATGCGGTCCAAATTATATCATGTTTGGTCTTATTTTGATTACAATAATCTCATCATGCCGAATAATATTAAAGTTTAAGCACGGTTGGTTTTTAAACTTTGCCTCGACTCTGAATCATCGGTTACTTATTTGTAGTCGTTCGCAGCGCCCGCCGAACAGGAAAGGCGTGCCGCGAGGCTGGTAAAAGGTTGTCCGGTGCTCCCAAGTTGTCCCATTTTGATTCCGAGTTCTGGGACAATGTGGGAGTCTTTACCGTAGTCGGCTCGTATAGTCGCAACGCACTGTAGTGAGGGGATATTTTAAGGTTTCTCGATCGGCGGTCTGCATAAATGCATTTCATCATACCGAAAATAAGCGATTGGCGGACGTAAAATTCTGAAACGAGTGTGATTGAGAGGAGTGGATGGTTCAGTGCAACGTTAAAACAAGACGTAAACAAAATTAATAACAAACTACCGGAACGCCGCGGCGTTCCGGCACCAGTAAACCCCTATACAGTGCCCCTCCATCCGCAACGTGTTTTGCGTTTAAATAAATTATAGGCTTTTTCAAAAAGAGAATAATTCGGTCACGCGCTGAACCTCTGACGCGAGTTGAGCGAATTTCCAAAATTAAGTTTTAGGGTTTCAACCAAGTACAGATAGCGCCAATTAGGATGGAGTGCGAAGAGGGGGTGTGCAAGTCTCCTACGCCGGCTCCCACCACATTTCCCCTCTCGCAGCGGAGTACAGTCAGAGCCGCCTGCCCTATCTAATTCATGTCTGCTATGTAGTCGTGTTGATTGTATATCAAAGTGTAAAAGTGTATATCAACACTTTTTGGCAGTGACTGTACTGAAGACTCACACTCGAGTAGGAGAGGGTAAGACGTTACAGCGCATGCTTAAGTGACGCTTCACGCTACTTGGCACTATCTGTATTTGGGAAATTTATCTACTCACGAAGGCGCTGAATAGCTGCCTTGTGTACGAAATATATTATTAGAATTTATTGGCGCCTAAGCCTCCAGATTCGTCCTTCGTTCCATTTGTTTTCGCTTCGCTCGCAGCGTACAAGCTCGGCCTCGGATCAGAAGATGCCCGCAGTGTAAAATCCACATGTATTTGAACCGGGTAATTTTATGGTTCACAGGAAATATGAGCTATTTGCAATTACCCTTATCCAAGACCCAAGGTCGCGGGAGTAGTAAATGAGCACCGCTCATGGTCCCCACTACCTAGAACACGTTTTGGGGAGTCATTAAATTTTGGTATATATATTTGAATACAGTATATATGTGTTCGCACTCTAACGGCGGCAATTTAAGTCCGATTTGTTTCAAATTGGGTACACACGTTGGTTGTCTTGCAGTCGCTCGGACGAGTACGTTTTTTTGACTGGAAGTAACAGTTTTCGTTAATATTTGTCGTGCTGGAATGAAACTTTTTGGGGGATTTAATTTAAAAAAATTAATGTAGGCTATTATTTTGCACATTCTGTTTTTCTACACGACCGTTATAGCTCGCTTGGTTGCGCCAAAATCGATCAAAACGTAAAATACCATAAAAGTTCCCGGTTCTAAACCACGTGGGGGATTTTACCGTGTGGACATCCGAGGCCGACGGCGAGTTTGTACGTTGCGAGCGAAGCGAAGCAGTCCATAATCCGAGGCCGCAAGGTCGAGGTTTTTGGAACGAAGCTGGAGACTTCAGTGCAAAAAAAAAAAATTACTAATATTATCGTACACCCAGACGATGCTCCTTCGTGAGTAATCAATTTCGCTCAAGTGAGTTTATCCTCTGGGTC
>JAGFPH010000596.1:245925-258485 GCA_018207615.1 Philaenus spumarius
TATCCTCTGGGTCGAAGCGAAGCCCTCCATAATCCAAGGCCGCAGGGTGGATGTGCAAACAAATTATACTAATGCATTTCTTAAACGGAGGCAACTATTGAGCGCCTTCGTGAGTAATCAATTTCGCTCAAGTGAGTTTATCCTCTGGGTCGAAGCGAAGCCCTCCATAATCCAAGGCCGCAGGGAGGAGGTGCAAACAAATTATACTAATGCATTTCTTAAACGGAGGCAACTATTGAGCGCCTTCGTGAGTAATCAATTTCCCAAATAGTTCGTTGAAACGCTAAAAACATATAAACTTAATTCTGGAATTCGCTCAACTCGCGTCAGCGGTTCAGCTGCGTTGTCGAATGGTTATTGTTTCTAGTAGCATTGATGGGAGTTATAGTTTTAAACTTACCGTACTCTTGGATTCGGTACTTGCAGGGTCTTCAAAGCTGCTTTATAATTATTTTTTTTCAAACGAAGACATGCAAAAAGATGTAGTTTTACATCCGTTGGCTTAATTCAGCTAGACATTTTCAGGGGACGTTTCTTTGTAGGAGGAAAATTTAAATGTAAGTTTAGCTCAAGTTGTATGTGAAATTAAAGTGCTGTTTGAGTGAAATATTTTCCTTCAAACCTCGTCAAAGAAGGAACTTTTTCGAAATGACGTCAATTTCAAATTTGTTAAATACTGTAGTATAGGCTATGTATAAAGTTGTGGTTATTGTTCCAGCAATTAATTTTTTTTTACCAAATAGGCCTACTTAAATAGAAAGCTTAGTTAAGCTCCAGGATCGGTGTAAAATTGTAGGCCTATTTTCACGGCTTCGTTTGGAAAATATAAAGCCATTATGATACTTTTTATATTCCAAGTCTTTTTTTAAGTCTGTAAACTATTTAGGTTCAAATAATCATAAAGTTACAATGCTGTTAAAAATTTATTAAACATTTGTGTTTACTTTTCAAATTTTAACACGATCTTTTTTCAACTACAATTCATTTTATTTAACGAATATGCTCTGTATGTAGGCCTACGTTTAAGAAGGTAGTCTAGTATTTATTTTTAATTGCGTCTACCTTTCAAACATAACCTCACTAATTATTAAAATATATTTCCGTCCACGTCTTTATGATGCAACTATACCCCGCGCGCGATAACTTTTCACTTGGGACTTGCACAGTTTGGCAACGCTGCGGGTCGGCTCGCGACCCCATCCCACTTATCAAATGTATCCGGTTGGACGATGACTCGCAACTAGGCTCCTAGTAAAATTACACTTTTTCTTCAAAACTTAATGAAAAGTTCATTATGACTATGCATCTTAAAGATAATTTTCTAACAAGAAATAATATATAAAAATGTTTGTAATCAGACAACTAATAGTATTGGAATAAGGGTAAACTAAATATATTGTGATCGTTTTGCGGAAAAATTAACATTTAAATATAAAACAAATACTATTAACAAAATAATAAATTCAAAATAATATAAACTTTCAAAAATGTCGTTTTTAACCTGCTGGCATTAAATATCTTATTGTAAAAAGTACAATACAAAGTACTTTTTTTTATACAAAATGGCGGATTACGGCTAAACTAAGCCAAAATCGAAAAATGTTATACTACATTTTCGACTTACTATTGCATGTAAAATCTGAATCTGCATAGCCCGCTACAAAATTAACTAAAAACTTTGTTAAATTTAAAAAAATATATGATTTTAGGCTAATTTTGTTTGTTGTAGACAATTACCAAGAAATTATGTTTTTGTCGATAACTCGGTTATCCTTTGACCTACTGAAACTACAAAAAAAACTACTGTCTGTCGTTAAAAAATAAAAATATTTTGTCTCTTGTAGTTTTTTTGTAAAGTTAACGGTTTTTAAGATATTCCACGTTAAAAATTTTTAACGGCCGCCATTTTGAAAATTATAAAATAAATTCTTTGTGTTTGGTATACTTGTTAATTGTAACATATAAAATGCTTATTCTAAATTTGAACTTTATATCTTATCTATTTCCTGAGTTTCAGTGAACTTTTGTAAAAAAACAAAATGGCGAATTACGGCTAAACTAAGCCGAAATCGAAAAAATGTTATACTACATTTTCGACTTATTTTTGCATGTAGAATCTGAATCTGCATAGCCCACTACGCTTTACTGAATCACCCTGTACATCTATAAACAATACTTATAATTGTCCAATTTTAATACATTTTAGATATTTATTATCAGCAAAGTATGACCAAACATGTTATGATAAGAAATATTGAAAAATGTATCAGAAGAAAAAAATTATAATTTGCAATTTCGAAAGAGCCTTCTCAGGAAGTGCAACTGTGAGTCAGCGCGAAAAGACACATCCGCTCGTCTCAACAGTGCGACGTTGCCGATACCATTTTCACAGTAAACTCCAAAAATCCCAAGTGCAAAGTTATAGCGCGTGTAGTATAATAGGGGTTTGTTCTATCGCAAAGTACAAAAACATTTCCTAAAAATCGCCGACTATCGATTGTACAATCGACCGGGAAACGATATTTCCTAAATGGTTCAATAGGTCCGAACACCCGCCTCCGGCGTTCAGTCCTTCTTAGAACCCGAGATGTATTAGCTGTCCTGAAAACCTTAGCTCATAGTTTGTGTCTGCGTATTTTTAATGAAATTACATAAGCCTCGTACGTCATTAGTCGTTAGACATAGCTCGAAGCTTTCGGTATAATGCACCGGGATAAGTGGGCCCGAATTGTAAGGTTATGATTACAAGTGTTAAGATATTACGGCTACATGGCCTATCTTATGTTTGCGAATTTGAATTAATTTTATCAATTATGTTGGTGTTTTACACGCATTTATTGAATTAAAGGAATAGTTTGGTACAATATTGTTTAGTACATTTTGTAGTTTGAGAAGAGAGTGTTCGAGAAAGGCTACTTTATTATAATTTTAATATCTGTTGTTAAATATTAATACCTAATTTGTATTAACAACACAATTTTAGGTTAGGCCTATATACTGAACCAACACATATTTCTTTAATGCATTTATATTCATTACCATAGCAACCAAGTTAGCAAATTTAGACATTAAAAAAAATGAAAAAGCACTATGTCCATTTTAAAGTTGTAACATGTATGTTATATCCACTAATTTCACAACTTACAAAATTGGGAAGTGCAATGCTCATTTCATCGGTAGCGTGACGTGACTAAATACATACAGCTATTGAGTATAAGCCTTTGAATTTACTACTGCCTATTTTATTTCGTCGGTTTCTTCTTCTTTTACGATCAGCTGTTACATTCAACTTCTTATACGTGGGTAAAACAACGAAGAAGAATAAATCATCGACGAAATCAAAAACGTATTGCTTTAATACGCGTATCGCAAGTTCGTATATTTTGCGCGAATTTGTGTTCCTACGTTCCTACTCGATACAGTGACTAGATAGAGACAGTGCGGCCATATGAAAGTGGCCGCCATGTTTATCCTAGAAGTAATGTCATCTGCTCAGAATTTATAATGTAAAGAATGGTGTTGTATCTCTTTGTAATTATAAGAGAAATTACCTCTTTGTTGTTTTTATAAAGGGAAAACATGCGATTTAATTGTTACAGTTTGATATTTGTATTGGAATTAAATAGGCCCTAATAAAAATTGTATTTGTTTAAAAAAAGTGTATTCTGTTATTTCATGCAAAAAGATATAACAAATATAATATTAACATATAAGAATTTAGGATAGACATGGCTGCCGGCCAATAGGAAACAAGACCTCACTTGGCCACACTGTTTCTATCTATTCACTGTACTTACTCGAGTGTTTAGCGTGCATTCTATTCTGGTGGTTATCACTTCAACTTGTTGCTCGCGGAGGAATACTAGAAAAATGATATATCCTTTAATGTTCAATGTGTGAGAGAAAGCTGATTTTAATAACACACACTACCATACACTGTCGCCATGCACATTTCACAGTAAGTTTACAGTCAGGGTTACCCTAATTTAGGCCTACTAGCGGAAGAATGATAAACTAGCAAACTCAATGCTAGTAGTGTACAGCTCTGCCACTTGGAGAGCTGCGGTCAACTCAGAAATATTTTAGTTATATATACTGTATTCTGATAGAGAGACGTTGTATTTCATATGTGATATATGTACAGAGATTTGATGCAATTTGAGTTTCAATATTGTAACTCCAGAACTGTTATCTTCTATTCAGTATTGTCAAGTTGAAGGCTACTCCATTGTCGTTTGACTTGAAAGATCTCTTGGCAAGAGCTGTGGGCAGCAGACAAATTTCTGCAATGCTTTATTTACTACACACGCGGAAATAATTTTTCTTGATCTTGAATAAACTTTTTTTTTCCAAAATGAATAATTACGAATAATTTTATTTGGCGTTAGTTCGAATAGTTTTCCGTTTTTAAACTAAATTTCGCTTCAATTAATTTACTCGACACAATTGGAGGCTTCGTACAAAATTAGTTGTGATTACCCATGAAAAAATTAAATAAAACTAACTAATTTTAATTCAATAAACAAATATTCCCTGCGGCAATAGACTTGCCGTTATAACTAATTTGGCCTAACTGACAATGTTAAGACCACTAAACTGTTTTAGATTGGTACTTGTTACGTAACGCGGATTTAGCCAAAGATTCTCATTATGTCCAGAGTGTAGAAGTGAAGATAACACTGTAAACAAAACAATTGTTGAAAGTTGACTATTTTTGTATATTCAACTAATTTCCTAGTAATTCGTTAACAGCATCGCCCCGTCTATTAGTAGCCGGCTCACAATAGAATGGGACTTTGTCACTTCACCAAAGAGTGAGGCAGCCATTTTATTTGTTCGACGAGGCTTTTGGAAGGGGAGATTATTTTCGCTTGCCTGGGAAAGAAACACTTGAAAATATTTGGCGAATTCCAGTTGCGAAAATTGAATACGACAATTTACTTTTGATGGACAAATAAGTAGTGTATACAATTTTGATAAACAATAGACCTACTATTTTGTTACGTATACTAGATGGCGCTGCTATGCATATTAACAAACTAGATTGCGAAAGCGCATTAGTAATATAGTTATTACCTTTAAACAATTTGGTTAGGTCTAATTAAAAAAATTTATTATTTGTTTTGTTTAGTATTGCACTTGATTAGTTTCTTACTAGAGAATTTCCATAGGAAAGATGAACTATTGCAGTGACTCACTCTTATGGTGGGACCTAACATCGGGAGTAGTCAATGAGCACCGATCATGGCCCCCAAAACAATTTGTGGGGTGTCATTAAAAGTTATATATGTACTAGCATAGATCATGAATAATAAATAGATCTTGCATCAATACGGGGGTTGTGTGCCGGAAAAAAGGTGTTCGCGAAAATAGTACATGATCGCGCCGCGAGGTAGCGCTAGGCAGAAAGCATTGTAAGCATTGGTGTTTCCAACCAGCTTCCTTCGTTTTCCTAATAGATAGCGCCAAAAAAGTCGAATTTCCAGTGGAACAAAATATTGCACTGGATCGGAGTTCTATTAGGTTATCCAAATACAATGGTACTAGTAAATCCCCGTGTATACATCATTTATACAAAATACTATTTAAGAACAACATACTTTATCTAGGCCTACCTAACTATGCAGACGGGGATTTTTAACTCGGTAAATGTGTACAATTATAAGGACTATAAAACTGTAGGAATGTTTGTTAAGATTTTGTGTTTATGTATATTATTATATTATATATTTAAAGAAAGATACAAATATTATCTTTTAATTGGCTTTTATTTCATATTGATAGATCAAATGATTTAGAAGTTATGTTAATATTATAGGCTATATTATTGATTGATGTTGTGAACATAAACCCAAAGTATAATCTACGCTAGGTTTTGTTTGCGTATCACAGATGATTGATGAAATCGGCTGTTATATTATTAAGTTAAAGGAATAGGTATTTCTTTTTTAAATTTGTATAAACGAATATTTTGATGATAAAAGGTTGTACTTATATACAGTTTATAACCTCAAAGCATAAATAAAGGATATTATTCTGCACGTTTTGTTTTTTTACACGACGTTATAACATTTCTGGTTCCCTCAAAATTGATCAAAACGTAAAATACTATAAAAATCCACGTAGGCCGATGGCCGGGATGCAAGTGAAGCGAATCTTTCCATAATCTGAGGCCGCAAGATGAAGGTGCCGCTGCGAGGGGAGCGAAGCAAAGCGTGGGCCGGGGTTAAAGGCTGAGGGGCAAAACAGTTCTACCTTAGATCATGAATAATAATTAGATACGGCAACAGTGTGGCGAAAATTAGGCTGTCGCATGATCGCGCCGCAAGGTAGCGCTAGGGAGAAATCATTGGTAACATTGGTGTTTCACACAGCTTCCGTCGTTTCCCCAATAGATAGCGCCACTATATATATCTACTAATATATTTCGTACACGTAGGCGGCTATTCAGCGCCTTCGTTAAATTTCCCAAATAATTGCACTTTTTAATTGGAAATATTGAACATACATGTATATGTAAGAATCGAACAAACTATGCGTGGTAACTTTCCTCGGGTATCTTCTATCCATGGCCTTGCAATATAATGCATTTTGTGGGCTGAATACTGTTTTTTTATTGCATTTAGAAAACCTGTCAGTCTCTGGAATAGGTCCGTAGGTACGAATGTTTACCTGTGTTTCGTTTAACGTTGTGGAGAGATTAAGCGAACAGTCGAAGGAAGAGTCGGTTGAGCAAAATGGCGCCTATCAACTTGTTTTACACGTATTTGACAATTACAGTGCCCCGTAAACTCCGGCGCCCTCGGGGAGTTATTCCTCCGGTCCTGCAACAGCTTTGAATAATATAAATCTAATCAATATTGTACAGGCTTGCGCTCCTTCGCCCCGCGCGGGTTAGTTTCCGATTTTATACATTCTGTAGAAGACGTTATTACAAGGCATCGGGTTTTTTTTGGGGGGGGGGGGGGTAGCAACAAAGAAGAACCACTGCATCATATAACAATAATTGGTCACTCGAAATGGTGACGAAAATATAAAACTTTTATTTATGGGGAAAATCTAATGGAATCCACTTTTTATGGGGAAAATCTAATGGAATCCACTTTCTATACGTCCTCTATTGGCCATGCTATGACGCCAATGAAATGGTGGAAACGCCGACTTTGTTGTATCCGCTCGTTTTCTAGATCAATTCGAAAGTTATAATCCAATTTGGTACATACGTCGCGTCGGTTGTCTACGTCGCTCGGACGAGTTCGTTAGCCAAAAAATCCCACGGAAGTAACTTTTTTTTAAAGATTTATCGTACCAGAGTGAAACGTTTTTAGTGTTTTATCTAAAAAAATAAATATTAATCTGCACATTTGATTTTTTATAATTTTTTATAGTTGGCTTGGTTCCCTCAAAATCTATCAAAAATTAAAATACCGTAAATGTACCCGGCACACGTGGGTTATTTTATCTAGGCTCCATCTTCTGCTGAATTTTTCAAGCAAAGCGAGCTTCGATTGTGGAACTATACGCATGAGTCGAAGATGGAGGCTTAGATGCGAACAAATTCTACTGATATATTTCGTACGCGCAGAGGCAGCTATTCAGCGCCTTCGTGAGAAACCCGATTTCCCAAATTGTTGGTTGAAACCCTAAAACATATATATTTAATTTTGGAAATTCGCTAAACACGAATCAGCGGGGTTCACTGATGGAATTATTTTAAATGAATGGCGTACGAGATGCGTGAATACTCGATTATTTCAAATGAAGAACATAAGATTTAGGCGTACACATTTTTACTTTCTCCCCCTATACCATAGTATATGGAGAAAGTATTGTATTCGTAAAAATTTTCGAGTTTGAGTTTTTGTTGGAAATATCCGTTTTGGGTCCCCCTGAAGTTTCAGAGTGATGTGTGTGTGTGTGTGTGTGTGTGTGTGTGTGTGTGTGTGGATGTTATCAGACCTAGAGCCTAAACCAGTCGTCCGATTTTGATGAAATTTGGTATGGAGGTACTAATCCACGGTATCTTCAGGCGTTTTTTTCACTTTTGTGAATTTTATATTTTTAAGGGTAATTTTCCCATAAAAACCCATACAATAACGGAAAAGTCAACTTTTCTCAAAAACGGCTCTAACGATTTTGATTAAAATTTTATATTTTATTAGGGGACCTAAAGTACTATAAATCATAAAGTTTTAATCAAAATCGTTCAAGCCGTTTTTGAGAAAAACCCATAAAATAACGGAAAAATCAACTTTTCTCAAAAACGGCTGGAACGATTTTGATTAAAACTTTATGGTTTATAGTACTTTAGATCCCTAATAAACTATAAAATTTTAATCAAAATCGTTAGAGCCGTTTTTGAAAAAGTTGATTTTCCGTTATTTTATGGGTTTTTATGGGAAAATTACCCTTAAAAATAAAAAATAAACAATTGGCTTCATGAAATATTTTTTTTTTTTCAAGTTCCCATAATGAGGGAAAAAGTATGTGTCAGTTACCTGATACCGTTTATTATTGTTGTAACTGAAAAGGCAGTAGTAAATACCTAGGAAGGAAGACATAGGGCTCTCGGCCATAGAATGCTCTGCTATAAATGCATGTCGTTTCCTTGCATAACTTGTGTTCCAGTTATAGTTTTGACTCAACTTTAAACCTGTGTAGTTTTTCTGTTCATTGAAAACTGTAACTTATAATTATTTTATTATGTACATACAGAGTGGGTGGTAGGGCCTAAGTCTGAGAACGGCTTAATATTTCGTATATAAGGAAAATTTGAAGGTAGATGTGTACTAATTTATTAAAATGTCAAAAAATTTCGTCCGCCATCTTGGATCCACCATTTTGAATGTAACTTTTTTTAAATAGGTAAGTGGTCATGTGATCATCATTTCAATGCAGAATTTTAATAAAAAACAACGGTGAAAACCGCACATCCATATGTCAAGCCATTCTGAAGATATTTACATTGAATCATATAATTTAATGTAAAAATGAAATAAAGTACATTGGACCGTCTTACCTATTAAATTTTAATGTTGAATAAAATTAAACATTATCAAACAATCAAATCATAGGTATTAATGTAATCTACTTCAATTTTAACAATATTGAATATATAAATTAAACTAAGTTCCTACGAGCTATAATGCTAAAATTATGTAATACGTAATATTATTTTTAAGGGATATACATAAGTATTTTAAGGGATGAAATGAAATAACTACCCTTAAAATTAAATAATAGTCCACTTATTTTTTTCCTATATTCTCAAAAACTACTCAACTAATTTTACAATTTGCACATATTAGTACTGTACCAGAATTTTTTAGAGCATACGGTCACTACAAACAAAAAGATTTAAATTTGATAGCTACCCTTGTACAATAAAAACAAATTGAACTAAATTCGTACAAACTATAAATATAAAATTACTTAATATTATTCTTAATCTATATATATAAAAGCGAAATACCACTCACTCACTCATCACGATTTCTTAAAAACTGCCGAACGGATTGAAATGAAATTTGGTATGTAGCTTCCTCTAAGGCCATAGGTGCTCACTAAGAAAGGGTTTGAAAAAATTCGAAATTTTAGGGGGGGGGGGTTGGGGATCAGTTATTAAAAAACGATTTCTTTAAAACTACCGAACGGATTGGAATGCAATTTGGTATGTAGATTCCTCTAGGGCCATACGTGTTCACTAAAAAGGGTTTTAAAAAAATTGGAAATTTTAGGGGGGTTTGGGGGGTAAAATTACTAAATCACGATTTCTCCAAAATTAAAGAACAGACTAGGGCTATAGGCGCTCGCTCAGAAAGAGTTTTAAAAAATTCGAAATTTTAGGGGGTTTTGGGGGGATCAAAGTTATTAAATCACGATTTCTTCAAAACTACCAAACCGATTGGAATGAAATTTGGTATGTAGTTTCCTCTAGGGCCAGATAAGTGTTCACTAAAAAAGGGGTTTAAAAAATTGAAATTTTAGGGGGGGGTTTGTGAGGATTAAAGTTATTAAATCACGATTTCTTCAAAACTATGGAATGGATTGGAATGAAATTTGGTATGTAGCTTCCTCTAGGTCCATAGGTGCTCACTAAGAAAGGGTATGCAAAATTTCGAAATTTTAGGAGGGGTTTGGGGGGGGATCAAAGTTACTAAAATCATAATTTCAGATCTTTTATTATTATGACAATAGTGCTTTTATTAATTAAGATCTATATATATAAAAGCCAAATACCACTCACTGACTGAACACTTAAAAAGGATACAATTATGTTAAAAAGACTGAAAATACCAACCACCACGGGCAACGCCGTACGGATCAGCTAGTTGATATATAAAAAAAAACATTTGCAATTCGATTACTTAGGTCAAAGGGATGAAATGAGATAAATCAAGCAATAGCGTAAGATTGTCAGTTCTACTAGTTTTTTTTTTATAATTTGGTTGTTTTTTTTTCGCGTACCGTTCACTGAAAACAAGATGTTTCTGAAAAAGCGTTTTTTGTTTGTCAAATGGCAGCGAGAGTGAAGTCAAAACCTCAAAGTCTACATGTAGGACATATATACGATTTAAATAAAAACAATTACATTTTGTTTATTTAATCTAAAAACTCTTTTAGATGAATTAATGTTGTAGTTTTACTTGTTTATTATAATCGTATGGTGTGTGGGGGGAGGAAGCATCGATATATCAATACCAGTAATGCGACTCACTCGCTCCTTCCTTTTATGTTCTTTTTAAAACCCCGAATAATGTACTATTTTTTTACGTTGACAATAGGCCAAGAACAGGTGCGTCAGGCATCTTTGCTGTCCCATGAGGAACAGTTTATTGCCTGCAAAACGACCAGTTTTGGTTCTATTGTTAAAATGTGTTGGTGGTCACAAATACAATGACCCTTGAGCTGTATTATAAGTTCCTTCAGAATAGTCTACTCGAACGAATAAGTTGTGTTCACATTCCAACACATATCAATAAATTTACTACGGTTATGTTTTAAATTTTATTTCTCAAAATTTACAAAATGTTTATGGATATATAACTTTGTATTGAAATACCTAATTATATACATATCTATCGCATCAAATGATTCGAAAGAAGCAAGCAGTAGCCTGATAGAAGAAAAAACAAAGAGGGAAAATAGCAGCTTATCAAAAATTCGCATAACCTTGTTGAATTAAAAGAAAGAAGAAGAAAAGCCGAGATAAGTAGATAGACTAAACTCAATTCAAAAAGTAAAAAATATAAATATTATCCCTGTACAATAAACAAGAACAAATCTGTTTTTAAATTTATACATATAAAAGCCAAATCCACTGACTCACTGATCACGATTTCTCAAAAACTACTGAACGGATTGGAACGAAATTTGGTATGTAGCTTCCTCTACGGCCATAGGTGCTCACTAAGAAAAGTTTTTAAAAAATGGAAATTTTAGGGGGAGTTTGGGGGGGGGGTCAAAGTTATTAAATCACGATTTCTCTAAAACAACTGAACGAATTGGAATGACATTTGGTATGTAGCTTCCTCTAGGACCGTAGGTGCTGATAAGAAAGGTTTTAGAAAATTCGAAATTGGGAGGGGGGGGGGGTCAAAGTTACTAAATCACGATTTCTCTAAAACAACTGAACGGATTGGAACGAAATTTGGTATGTAGCTTCCTCTAGGGGTCTAGGTGCTCGATAAGAAAAGTTTAAAAAAAAAATTCAAAATTTTAGGCGAGGTTTGGGGGGAGGGTCAAAGTTACTAAAAATCCCCATAAGAAATACATAGTGTAATATATTTATTGATATAATATATTTTTGTTAATATACATTTAACTTTGATTTGTCTATCCGTGCAAAGCCGGATCGGGCCAGCTCGTTAGATTATAAATTTGCATTAAAATTCAACACCTTTTGATAAAAAATAAACGAAAGAAATGGTTTGAAATTTAACATTGTTCTTATGGGATAAAAATCCAAGATAGCTGCCACTACGGCAGACCCTTAAGGGCCTTCTATACCTTGCGTAAAACAGCAAAAATATGCACTTCGTACTACCGTGTTTCGGACGCCGTTTTTCAACCTAAAAAGTTGTGAAACATCTTAAATTGTTCTTAAAGGCTTTGTGCTTTTGTCTTATATCTCATAATTGAAAGAAATCGTCGGCAACTCCTTTTAATCAACAGTTTAAATGAGTAAAAATCGATTATTTTTAACGCATTTTTTTTGGGAGTTTTAAGCAATAATTTCCATATTTTAAGCTAACACGTAAAAAATATAAAGCCTTCTTTATAACTTAAAGTAGTTTCCCAGATTATTAATTTATAAATAGAATCCGAAACACGGTATTACGAATGCATGTTTCAACGATTTTGCGGCTTCAGTCAGGCCTTTTGCATTGAAATCATACTGTACACTCGGGAGTTTTCTTCAAGGTAAAGAAGAGCCTTAAGGGAAAACATCCACATTCTTCGTGTTTATACTAATGCAATCAACTGCCAATACTGTGCCATGTTAGACTACATTGCCTTACATTTTCCTCTTACTTAGTTTTTAATTCAAAATATTTTTT
>JAGFPH010000596.1:258585-284532 GCA_018207615.1 Philaenus spumarius
TGCCTTACATTTTCCTCTTACTTAGTTTTTAATTCAAAATATTTTTTTAAAGTATTCCATACACATGTTTTTTAACGAAGAATTAGAAAGGAAACATTTTACTTTTCATTTTTTAGCTTGCCCATATATTTTCTAAAATTTTGCAGTAATGCCATAAAGTCGTCATTTATCAGTTTTATTTTCATATTGTAATTAATATTTCCACCCATATCAGTGCTGTGGTGCCGTGACAAACGAATATGAAATATAAACTTCCTCGACGTAGTATGAATATAGAAGAACGAAGGGGCTTAACAATACCCCCACAGTCAAGAAATTCCCACCCTTAAACCTGGGTAAGGAGTTTTTATACCCTTTTAGTTGGATAAACGATATTAGATCGGAAAGAACAAAGAACTGAATTAGGCCCTAGATTTTTTTATTCGAAGCGCAGAAAAAAGGTTTATATTACTATACGTACTGAACTGGTTTCCCGAACGATGGGATCTTGAAGGCTTTGACAACATCCTTGGATCAAGTTTTCTGTAGAAGCGATATTCACTTTTATTGTGTTTAGGTTTCTAAAACGCGAACAATATATTTTTTTAGGTCAAAGACATCTTTAATCTTGGGCACATTAAAATGTTCAACGTGTGTTTCCCTAATTGTAAGAATTAATTGTATGTTGTACCCAAACAGTCGTGAATATGTTAGAGGCTACTGTATTTTGTTTTTGCTTGGAAGACTATAGGCCGTAAAATAAATATGCGTTTATTATCCCCCCTCCTTAAGCATACATTAAAATGCGGGTACGGTGACTTGCTTATTGTTTTTAATTTAATGGGTTAGGGGGTTATGGAAGAAGAAAGTTATAATTATTAAGCTAGGGCCTCTGTCCGTGTTCGCTTCGCTCGCCAACCCATGATGATGCCAATGCAAACTTATTATTGTATATTGTTATTTTTATAGAAATGATGATTAATTAGGACAGAAGCACTTCGATACAAGTTGGGTGGTAGGGGTAGCGTTGTGTAAACTGTACAAAATGTAAGACAAAGGTCGAATCATATACGCAATATCCCAAACATTTCTCCACAAAATTCCTAATTTTATTCGTAATTTAAATTTTTTTTAAATATTGTAATATGCATTTTGACGATTGATTGATTTGGACAGACCTGTGATATAAGTTTGGGGTACCTGTGATCTGTACATAATGTAAGACAGAGATCGAAATATACGCGCAATATCCCCAACATTTGTCCATATCATTTTAAAATTTTTACCTGGAATTTTATATATTTTTGGAACAAAAAGTAACCTAAAATATTCTCCGAATAGTCCTCTACATGTTAATAAAAGTTTCGTCAAAATCGGTTCAGCCATTCTGGAGATTTGCCCGGCCAAACAGACAGACAACAAATTTATAAATTTGTTTTTAGGTTTTGGTATGTGTGAATAACCACATGCGCTTAGAAAAAAGCTTAAATTTTGAAATCAGACACTCCAATTTTATTTATATGTAGCCTATTTTTATCTTTTACTTTCTCACTATACTATAGTATAGAGAAAGTAGGCCTGAGTGATCGAAAAAAAAATCAATATTGAGGTTTTTGTGGAAATATCCGTTTTGGGACCCCCTGAGTCCAAAAAAGTGGTTTTTACAAAATGTGTGTATACTGTACAAAGCTAGAGCGAATACTATTAGATCGATTTCGAACAAGTTTGCACTTAACATGTTAAGTAGGCCTGTATAGATGCACGAAAAACGGTTTAAATTTTTTTGAAAAACTATCCCCTTTTTGGCAAAAAACTCAAAAAAATGAGTTATTATTTTTTTAATAAAAAACGGTTTTAACGATTTTGATAAAATTGGCATATAATGTACCCTACCATATGCAAAAAACCTAATAAAAATTATAGTTATCTAATAATAATAATAACAGATTTTTAGGGGTTTTTGGCCATAAAAAGGTTGTTTTTCAAAAATTTTCAAAACCTTTTTTTCGTTTTTTTATAAAAAAAAAATAATAATAGATTTTGGGGAGGGAGGGGTTTGTCAAAAAGAGGGTTGTTTTTTATGCATCTATACATTCTAATTGCCGTGTTTGGTGCAAATTTGTTCGAAATCGATCGAATAGTTTCCTCTCTAGATAATAATAATAATATTGATTAATTAATCTACTTTAATAAATTACCTCTCCTACCCCACCTACAATAAAATTATGAAGTCATAGTGAATCAGTTTAATACAGTAATTCAAATATGTTTGTGAGTAAGTATGTGGCAGTTTCTGGTACCATTTATTTACTTTCTCACTATACTAAAGTGAGAAAGTTTATAGTATAGAGAAAGTATAGTGATCGCAAAAAAAATCGATGTTGAGATTTTTTGTGGAAATATCCGTTTTGGGATCCCCTGAGTCCAAAAAAGTGGTTTTTACAAAATGTCTGTCTGTAGTGTCTGTATGTATACAGAGCTAGAGCGAAAACTATTCGATCAATTTCAAAAAAATTTGCACCAGACATGGTCAAGTAGGCCTGTATAGATGCATGAAAAACAATCCCCCTTTTTGACAAACCCCTCCCTCCCCAAAATCAATTATTATTTTTTTATAAAAATACGGTCTAACGATTTTGATAAAATTTTTCTTATTTGTAGCCTTTAATTCTCGTTTAGCTAATAATAATAATAACTGATTTTGGGGGTTTTTGGCCATAAAGGGGGTTGTTTTTCAAAATTTTTCAAATCCTTTTTTCGTGCATCTATACAGCCCTAATTGACGTGTTTGGTGCAAATTTGTTCGAAATCGATCGAATAGTTTTCTCTCTATATAATAATATTTATTAGTTAATCTCCTACTTTAATAAATCACCTCTCCTACCCCACCTACAATTATGAAGTCACAGTGAATCTGTTTAATAATTCAAATATGTTTGTGAGAAAGTATGTGCCAGTTCTTGGTACCGTTTATTTTTCTTTAAATGTAGGTCTGTTATGCAGTTTTTTTTTTGTAAGGAAGGACAGTTATTGTTTAAAAATCGTATTTCCAAACACCTGAGCATGTGATTTAAGAGGGTTATCAAATTTGTTTGAAATTCAAAAGGCGCTTAAAATGAAATTCAAGAGGACTTAAGAAAGGTCCAATGTTATTTTCTCCTAGAACGTTGAAAACATATTTTGGGCACTTTTTACTTACCATTTACAGTTCTATTGACAGTCAAATGTGTGAAGTCAACATTTATGCTATTAATCCAGTCAAATTGTGTTTTTACCAGGAAAGTTGTGGGGTAGTTTTGGTTTCTTCCATTGTATATGTTTTTTGGGGTGTTGAATCCAAACCTGAGGTTTGCCTATAACATTTCTTGGTAATAAATCTCATGTATTGAGGTTTATAATTCGAAAATATCAACTTTTCGTAAATAACCTCCTTATTCAAAAAGAAAGTACTGTACGGGAATTTCTTACAAATTTCATTTTTTAGGTTCTTTCTCCGTCGAACCGTTTGGGCTGAAGTGCTAATTGAAAATGGCGTATTTCGGCTGTCTCTCCCAAAAACTTACATTTCACTCCAAACCTTTAATTTATTATAAAAGATGTCAATTAGTGACTTCCTTCCAATTCTCTGCGTTTACCTTGTTTACATCGTCTATGTGAATCTGCAGGTATTTTTTTTCAAAAACTGCATATACTAATATTCAAGTTATTTAATAAAGTCCGACATTATACAAATTTAGTTACACAAAAGTTGAATTGTTAAATTGGAGTGGAACAGTGGGTTTTTGCGGAGACAGCTGAAATAAGACAATTTTCAAGCAGCGCGTGAGCCCGAACGGTTCGTTGGAGAAGAAAACCTAAACAGGGTAATCTGTAGGAAATTTTATGTTCTTTCATTTTGAATAGGAATGTTATTTACGAAAAGTTGGTAGGTTTGGAGTTACCGGTACTATAAGAGAAAACTCGCAAAAAATGAGATTTTTTACCTTTTCTTGCATTTATTCAATGTTTATTGACGGAGTATTGTAGGCAAACCTCGGATCGGGTTCAGCACCAAAAAAAAAAAAAACATATATAATGGGAGAAATCAAAACTACCCCTCGACTTTCCCGCTAGGGGCTCTTTTGAGCACAAATCGACTGTAATTATAATATGACCTATTCGAAAATTTTGTTGCAATTGCTCGTAGATCAGTTTCCGTTAAAGCTACATATTCCGGATATCCTCAATCGTGGATATCCGTAGGTGTGAGAACCGGAGCAAGAAACTATAAAACGAAATGACAGTTACCGTCGAATTATGTGATGTACATATTTAACCAAGACACTTTCTTTACTCAATTCCGATCATCAGACGTGTACAATACAATAGTCAGGACTTCAATCAGCTGTTTTATGTGTCCGAGTCAAATTGAAGGTCAAGTAGAGGTGATCAAACTAGGCTACATATAAATATAGATATCGTACAATACCGACAGTAGTATAGTATTCTTCCCCTCTCTTGCAACAGGGTCGATACGATAGCAGCCCTAACCCTCGCATAACATCCACCTTAGATGTGCAGGTCGGGGTTTCTACTGACTGTTCCGAAAACATTGTTTTGCCAATCCATTAGAAGCCGAGTCGGCTTCATTGTTTAGTATATGCTTATTATTGTTGCTAAAGAAAGAATATAATATTCAAGGATAAATCGACAAAGCGTTTAATATAGTAAACAGTTTGTTGGTCAATATTGTTAGTTAATATAGTAAACAATGGTAGTGTTGAAGCATCATCTTAAATCTTGGAAGCTGATTAAATATTTGATGATCTATTTATTGTTATAGTACGGGTGTTATTAAATTGTATGTCACAACAGATAGATTATTTAAAATTACACTAAAAAGTACTTAATAAAAGAATAGTATCACAATGGACGTTAGTAAAATGACAATAAATAAACTCCTACAAAAGCGAGTGTACGTACGTACGTGAGTAACTATATAATATAACAGCTGATTTCACCAATCATCTGTAATACGAGCGCAGATTATACTTTGAGGTTATGTTTACAAGTTCAGTCAATAATAATAATAATGTCTTGTGAAGTTGACGTTTTTATAAAAGTTATATAACTAATGTAAGTTATAATACGTTATAAAATATGCTTTGAATTTATAAAATGAATATCTATATACAGCCTTTTATCACCAATATATTCACTTTACAAATTTAATGAAGATACCAATTCGTTTAACTTCGGAAACATTCGTACATCTTCGTATAACATATTCTATTATTTCTTCATTATAATATTAACTATTAAGCACAGGCATATTAATTGGATATACTTCAGAAATACATCATTAAAAAAAAAATACTACGGTATTTATAAGCAACAGACTTTATCTAGGCCTACCGGTACTATGCTGAAGGGGATTTTTAACTCGGTAAGGTAAATGTGTACAAACGTACATAACAGCTGATTTCAACCATCATCTGTAATACTACTAACCTAGTGTAGATTATACTTTGGGGTTGTGTTTACAACTTCAATCATTATAATTTCTTATAAAGTTGATTTTTAAAAATATGAGTTATAGAACCAATGTCTGTTATAATACGTAATAATATTTCCTTTGCGGTTATAAACTATATATAAATACAGTACAACCTTTTATCATCAAAATATTCGTTTATACAAATTTAAAGAAGAAATACCACTATTCGTTTAACTTCGGAAACATTCGTACATTTTCGTATAACATATAAACATTCGATTATTAATTTCTTCACTATAATATATTAATAACTTCTTAATCATTTGATCTATCAATATGAAATAAAAAGCAATTAAAAGATAATATTCGTATCTTTCTTTAAATATATAATAGCATACATAAATACAAAATGTTAACAAATATTCCTACAGTTTTATAATCCTTATAATTGTACACGTTAAAAATCCCCGTCAGCATAGTTAGGTAGACCTAGATAAAGTATGTTGTTTTTAAATAGTATTTTGTATAAATGATGTATTTCTAATGTGTATATATACTATATAATTAATCTGCCTGTGATTTTTCACGGGGGTTTACTAGTTATTAAAGTAAAAACATGTTTTTATGAGTTACGTAAAGAAGGGTAACACAAACTATAGTCTGTCACACGCCACACAAAGTAATTGGCATAGAATATCTTGGTTTTATTCAGACTATAGAATAACAAATGTGCATTTGAAACATTGTTTATTAATTGTGCCCAGAAAAGTAAATAATGTGGGCCATAAGGAAGAAATAGGCACTTGCAATGTTTAGAATCTAGTAAAAATAAGCATAAATCTTTCTGAAATACTGTAAGGGGAAGTATAAGTAAACAGTCGGTCCGTGATAGGTTATCTTTCCAGTGTTCAAATATTGGGTTCTCTTTCTAGCTTTGCCTCAATGTGATCTTTGGCCATTTCCCCTCTTGTTGACAATGGTCCGAACATTTTCTAAAAATAGAAATCTTTTCCAAAGCCAGGTATAAACCCCGAGCCCTAACACTTGTCAAGGGGAAGCAAAAAAAATAAGAATGGGGTTAAAGATGGCCGCCTGACCTTGGGTCCTTCTATACAAGTGCACAATTGGAGGGCCACTCCTTTAATCCTTGAAACAACCCCTAGTCTTGGTCGCCATCTTTGGAGCCATGTGCATTTGTATTTTATACATACACTATTATATATATATATATTCAATTCCCATTGCCCCGAATAATTTTCTAAATGGTTTCTTAACAGACATCGTTGGCTGTAGTTCGGATTCCACGTAAAACTGTAGGTCCCGTCTTCATTAGCCAAGTGCAAAACAGCAGGACGTTAAACACACATAAAAAAAATATATATATTATTATTACATTTATAATACATTGTAATAATATTCTTTGGTGCCACATGTATTTAAATTATACGCTAAATTCAAATATTTCACACAAATTTTGTTATGTCCAATGCACAATTGTTTTTTGTAATTCTACTAAACTTATGCAGTCGACACTATCTAAGTAACGATATGCGTGGACACACTAATACAGTAATTTGTGATATTAAAGTTATTATTTGTTAAATTTAATTTATTTTAAAAAGCTTAAGTAAGAAATCTGCTGTGTAAATGAAAATGTATTTCATAGAAGTACATACAAACTTTTCTCTTGTATATACTATGCAAAACTGACTGTCATCTTATTTACAAAATAATATAATCGAGCTTGAACATTTATAAAAATAAAAACTCTGAACACAATTCTCACAAAATACGTTTAATTGTCAATAACACAATTCTCACAAAAATGCGTTTAATTGTCAATAACACAATTCTCACAAAAATACGTTTAAGGTCAATAACACAATTCACACAAAAATTCGTTTAAGTGTTAATAACACAATTCTCAGAAAAATACGTTTAATTGTCAATAACACAATTCTCAGAAAAATACGTTTAATTGTCAATAACACAATTCTCAGAAAAATACGTTTAATTGTCAATAACACAATTCTCAGAAAAATACGTTTAATTGTCAAGAACACAATAATTCTCACACAAAAAACCGTTAATTAATTGCATTTCACAGGTTTAAACATTAAATAAGATTAATCCATTTATATTCTTTTTTACTGAATATTATTATTACATTTATTATTACAGTTTAATTAGGATGTAACATAGCGGTCTCTTATTTTTAAATTCCTTAATTTATTAAGGGTTTATTCTCTCACTTCAAGGAAAGTTATAACAATCAACATTTTGTATAGGGGTTGTTACTACATTTTACCCCTTAGGAGCATGCGACAAAATGTCAATCTATGATACTTTTTTATGTATGTTGTAAGAAATAACTGTACAAATTTTCAGCTCACTAACTTTAAAGAAAATACAACAATTAATGTGTATTGTTTTAGGGGTTGTTATCACATTTTCACCCCTTAACAGCACACGACAAAATGCAAATCTAGTTTACTTTTTCTATGTATCTTATCCTATACTCTAATACGAGCAATGTCTGTTTGTTTGTTTGTTGGTTTGTTTGTGTGTTTGTACGAGCAATCTCGAGATCCAGCGGAAGGATTTTGCTGAAACTTTGGGATTAGAGGCTTTTGGGACTAAAAAATCGATTGGTGAAAACCACTACCTCAGGAAAACTCGTATTTTTCTGAAAAACTCATTTGAAAATTGAAAATTTTTAACATTGGGGTTATGTAATTTAAAATCAATAGGATACATATGACAAACATCAGCTGTTTCCTATAATATTTCCATCAGCTGTCTCCTATAATTTTTTTTTTTTTTTGTCTTAAAGGTTAGAATTGTTTTAAGCTTGAAATCAGCTGACCCGTGCTAATATTTCGCGAGTTATGAGTAGGCCTACAAAACAGTACTTACCTGATTTGTATTTACATACATTTTCCTATAAAAAAAAACACAATTAACAAAAATACCGAGTAATGCTCGGTCGCCCAGGTACTAAGAAATAAATGTACAAAATTTCAACTCTCTAGCTTTGGAAATTATAACAATTCATATTTATTGTTTTATGGGTTGTTTTAACACTTAAATCAAAATGAATTCTATCCTATGTTACTCAAGGATAGTGTAGCTTTTTATTAGTAAAACTTTTTTTTCGATCGGTTCAGTAGTTCTAGAGATTACCCACTACCAGTGGCGTAACAACCGGGGGGGGGGGGGGGGAAACGGGGGGCGTGCCCTGGGCGCTCCCCTGGGGGGGGCGTCGTTTTTATTGCGAGTTTTTGAGTTTTCTTTTAATAACACATGATTTAGGAAAGACAAAGTTAAAATCAAACAGTAAATTTGTATTGTCAGTTATAGGGCAATTAATGTTTTTCTTTTATAAAACGCGATATCGAAAAATAGGTGTTTTCTAAGCTCTGATATAGCAATACTTGCACAAGAATAAATTATTTATGCTTTCTTAATAATTTCCAAAGCGATCGCGTGAGTTCGGATATTCTCGAATGTTTCCGGGCGCTTTAGTTGGTCTTGGTCTAGCTGGCTGTGGTTATTCGACAGACGACAGTTGTTATTCGTGTGATTTACTTGAGTATCCATGTTTTGCTGTATGTAAAATACTATTTTATTGCTTAGGCATATCAACTGCGACATAACGTCAGTAAATTCGTATAGCCGCGGTCACACTAGGCTGTTTAGCAGCCGCTACTAACTAGCCGCTGGTAAAATCGCCAGCAGGCAGCATAGTCTGACGTAGAACCAGCGGCTGGATAATGCCAGCGGGCTAGTATTTCCAGTCGCTGGTTCTGGGTCAGACTATGCTGCCTGCTGGTGATTTTACCAGCGGCTAGTTAGTAGCGGCTGCTAGTGTGACCGCGGCTTATGGTAAGTTATTTTGTTTATGTTGTCACTAGAGACTAGGGTAATTGTTTACTATTACCGAAAACATATCTGATATCTCAATATGGGTAGATTTACGTCTGACAAACAATTAACATTTTGGCCTATGCGGATTACTAATCGATTACATTAAAACTTCGCAAATTGATTCAAAATATTAACCCTACAACAGGCAATGTTAGGAAAAATTTACTTTTTGGCGTTTGCAAGCATTTTAAAGGAACAAACGTTTTATAGATAAGGCTATTTTATTGGTTCGAAGACTAAACGATCTGGCTCTACTGAGCATTGAAAGTAAAATGACAGAACAAACTGATTTTGAAAATATAATTAATCAATTTGCTGCAGCCAAATCCCGGAAAGGGCATTTTTAAACTTAATGAACCCTTATTTTTTTAACAATAACAAGATGAAATATGTTATAGTTTTATTTTCTGCTTCAGTTAAATAAGCTCAGTTCAAGTTTAATGTAGAGTAAATTGGAGAAGGTTCTGTTGTCTTATGTAAAATTTTAATCTAATTTTATAATTTGATTTCTAAAGTTTTCACAAGTCATAATTATTATTAATATACAGTAATAAATATACTGATAGATTTCTAAAACTATTGGAAAAGTTTACTTTGTTTTTATAAAAATAGAATAATTAAATTGTAACAAAGTGCATCCATAATGAAAGGAATCGATGTAATTGAATGTAAAAACAATTGAAGCTTAGTAAAAAAACATCTTTGATTTAATTTGTGTATTTTTAACCCGTAATTTTTAGTTAATAATGACCGTTTTGTTCTTTGAGAGGGGCACCACTCCAGATCTTGCCCTGGGCGCCAATTACCCCAGGAACGCCACTGCCCACTACATACAAACAAATAAACAAACAAATTTTACCTCTTTAAAATATTGTTTAATAACCCCAAAGTTAAGATGGTAAATAATGTTAAATGTTCAAATAAAATTATTTTGTATATTTTATAACAGCAGTTATAATAAAGGTTAAAAGAACCAGCAAGGTTCGGGTTTACACTTTACTAAAAACCTAACCTAAAAGTTAGAAATTTAAATAATTACTTCAAAGGAAATATTGGAGCAAACAGCTGTTTTATTTATCTGTTATTTTATTCAATTGGTTGCTATGGTAATAAATGTAAATACATATGATGATTTATCGGTGTAGGTATAACCTAAGATTTTTCCCAACTAAATTTACAAATATTTAAATAAAAAAAAGTTTTATCAAAATGAATTATAGCCTATGTTACTCAGGGATAGTGAAGCTTTTTATTAGTAAAACTATTTTTTCAATCTGTTCAGTAGTTTCAGGGATTACCCCCTACATACAAACAAACAAATTTTACCTCTTTGTAATATTAGTATAGACAAAGATGTGGAGTCTGAAGTAACATGTGTATAAGTAGGAAGTAAGTTTACAGGTTTGGGGGTAAAGGGGTAATGATTACATTTTCTAAAGTTGTATTTAATTTATTACAAGGAATAACTTAAAGCATGTTGTTAAGTGTATAACATTAATAACATATTCTTTTGAAAGTAATGTGAGGCTGAAGAGTGGAGAGTTTGTATAGATTAAATGATAACTGTACATATGCTTGTATATATCTATAATATGTCTCTTAGATAAACTTTTATATATCTCAAAAGTAAAATTATCAGTCGAGGAGTAAATTTTCAATATAGTATGCAAATGAACTGGATGGTTTTATTATATACTCTGTATGCGCTGTATATTTTAGATGATTTATTTGTTTGAAAAGTATGTATTGTATTTTTGTTATGGGTTTCTTCTATCGTTTGTTTCTTCTTTTTTATTTATTAGCCTATATTATTTTGTTTGTTGCAGAAAATGGCAGCATATTCCGATGAGAGCTCCATGATTTCCTGTCTAAGCAGTTTGTGTTCCCTGGACCAGGAAGATGTTTTCCTGACCGAACTATTGGGGGAGAAGAATGATTGTCTGCGATACATCTGCCGAGGTTGCGACGAAGGGACTGTAGTAACATCAAGATGCCGTGATTGCAATGAAGTTTTATGCGACAGTTGTGTGAGAGCACATCTTCGTGTAAGACTCACTAAAGACCACTACATCCAACGCTTCGATGATTCGACCTACAGCCCCACCATGATGGATACCTTTCAGAAGCAAGCTAATTCCGTATCTCCACCGGGTAACGTCTCTTTCTGTGATCTTCATATAACCGAAGTAGTTCGATTGTATTGCGAAACGTGCAACGCTGCCATCTGCGGCGAGTGTGTGGCTAACGAACACCACGGCCATTCGTTCATCTACTTACAAGACGCCATCGATAACACCCGTAAAGCCAGTATGAAGATACTATCAGATATGAAACTCGGCGCTATCGCTACGAAGGACGGTTTGGACGCTGCAAATAAAATGGTCGAAGCTGTAAATTTGAAAGCTCATTCTGTAGCTAGAGAGATAAGAACAGTTATGCGTAAATTTCACTACGCACTGGAGGAGCGAGAACGAGATCTTTTGGGCAGGGTCGAAAAAATCAGACAGTTAAAGGGAAAAGTGTTATTTCAGCAGATGGACAATCTCCGCACAATGTTGGCCCGTAGCAGTCGTAGTTTTGATTTTCTGAGCGACGCTTTAGAAGCCGGTTCGACATCAGATCTCTTCCAAGCGAAAGAACAAGCTAATTTTGAACTTAAACAAATGCACGCGTCAAGACTGTCTCTTCAACCTCACGAAGACGATAACATTGTATTTCTTCCAGGAGATCAAGTTCTGCACACAGCCGTAACTAACATGGGATGTGTATTGAGCTCCGGGTACGCACCTGCTAGCGTTGCGGTAGGAGATGGAATACTGCGGGCTCCTGTAGGAAGCGAAGCGATATTTACTGTACATACAAAAAATCATTTGGGAGAAGACGTAGTAGGTGGTCAGGATCAAGTGGTAGCTAGCCTGACTGCTCCGGACGGTAGTTGTACTTTCGGAGATGTGGAGAACAGAAGAGATGGATCCTATCAGGTGACATACAGAACTAGACTATTAGGAACTCATAGACTGCAAGTAATGCTACGTGGTAAGCCTATCTACGGAAGTCCATTCGATGTTAGTGTTTGTTCAGGTCGGAATTATACCGAAGCGGGAACTCCTTTGATGGTGTTTGGTAATGAAGGAGATGGTGAAGGAGATCTTTGTCGCCCGTGGGGAGTTTGTTGTGATCGTAACAGGAATGTCATTGTCGCCGATCGAAGTAATAATCGTATTCAGATTTTTACTCACACTGGAAAGTTCTTAAGAATGTTTGGTACGCACGGAAACGAACCGGGTCAGTTCGATCGTCCCGCTGGTGTCGCTTTGGATCCTGCTGGTAGAATCGTCGTCGCTGATAAAGACAATCATAGAATTCAGGTTTTCACAATAGAAGGAAAGTATGTGTATATGTTTGGTGAAAAAGGAAGTAAAAATGGTCAATTCAACTATCCTTGGGATGTGGATGTAGATTCCGAAGGGCGTATCGTCGTGTCCGACACAAGAAATCATCGAATCCAGTTATTCGCAGCTGACGGCACTTTCATCAACAAATACGGCTTCGAAAGCATCGCCAACATGTGGAAACATTTTGATTCTCCGAGAGGCGTATGCTTCGCTCCCAAGGGTTTGATCATTGTAACCGATTTCAATAACCATAGACTGGTCGTCATCGAACCAAATTTTCGCAACGCACGATTTCTCGGTACCGAAGGAAACGGAGCAAAAGAATTTCTACGTCCGCAAGGAGTAGCCGTCGACAGCGAAGGGCATATTATTGTAGCAGACTCTAGGAACAACCGCATACAAGTGTTTGAACAGAACGGGAGCTTTTTATGGAAATTTGGAGAGTCGGGAAAAGAAGAAGGCCAACTCGATCGGCCCAGCGGTGTTTGCCTCACACCGGATGGTAAAATTGTTGTCGTCGATTTTGGAAACAATCGAATTCAGGTCTTCTAATTTAAATAAACTAAGGCATACATATATCACTTGATGTGTTTTTATAATTCTTAATTAATGACGATTGGATGTTTAGAATATTTCACTAAAGGAATCTCTTACAAATTATTCCTTCCATTAATGCATAAAAAAAATATCAAATAGCATTAATTTTGATTTTAAAGTTACTAAAATATTGTAAATAATATTTATGAAGCTCTTTGTCCAAGACAAATCCTAAAGTGGATCGCTTCTTTAATTATTGTAACTAAAGTTTAACTTGGCCACATTTTAATGTTGTGTTATTTCTGTGATTTTTAAATATGTTAAACACTTTTTATAATTTTAATTTTCCGATTCCTTTGGTGGCTATTCAGCAGCAATACTATTGACAAGATTAATTTTACATTTTGTATATTTTATTCTAACTTTTTGATAATCAATTCTAGATATTTATATTTGCTCAGTAAGTGATGTATGCCACATTCAATGTTTGGCATTTTATGTGTATTGTACAAGTGTGTTTGTGTTTGTTGTTATTATTTCTTTTATATATATATATAACTGTATTTATATTTGTCTAATGACTAGACAAAATGTTTATATTATTATAGTTCCTCAGGTATTCAAAGACTGTTTATCGTCTTTAAGTACAAAAATAAAAATACATAGTTTATAGTTTTGTTTCAATCCAAAGTGATTGAGTTTTATGAAGTCTAGCTATTGTATTTGTTATATAATATAATAACCGATTAAGACTGATTATATAGGTACGGGTAGATATCAAGACTGAACTATCTATGTGCCATTATATGTACAATCGTTGTTGACGAAAGTCCTGAGGACTTACTAGATTACCCAAAGACAACTGCACTTGCAAATGCAAGCAGAAATCATTTAGATAATTAATAGATTTTGTATATTATATATTTACCATTAATTGAAAGTTAGGGGGGAGGTGCTCAGGTTGAAATTCACTTAAAGTAATTTCAAATAAAATTAACATAAGTTATGTATTATTTGTTAAAGTGATTTAAAAAACAAAATATCTGAATATTTTATAACTTAAAAGGTGAATTTTAATATCGTTCAAAATATTCAAAATATGTATTCTACTGTTAGAAATGTTTCGTGTCAGCATTATTTGAATTATTTGTTGAAGTGATTTAAAAAACAAAATATCTGAATATTTTATAACTTAAAAGGTGAATTTTAATATCGTTCAAAATATTCAAAATATGTATTGTGCTGTTAGAAATGTTTCATGTCAGCATTATTTGAATTTTAATAAAATCTTATTTTAAGTAAAATTAAATTTTTACTTAATACATCTATATTTTGTGCTTTAGTAAAATTAGTAAATGTTTTAATTAATTGGATTAAATCAAACTGTTAATATTATTTGCCATGAATTAGGTGTATTAATTTAGATTATATTTAATTGTTATTTGTAAGATAACTTAGTTAATATTTTGGATAATATTGTTAAATTCAGTGATAAATCACAATATCTTATTGCCAATATACATAGCAATTATTAACAAAATATCCATACAGAAAGACTGATTATGTTAAGGTAGTTAATTGTGCAGAAAAATGTTATAATCCACAATCACTGTCTTCAACTTTACACGCCTTCATAATATAATTTAAATTTGTAAAATCTAATTTAAACAAAATTATATTAAACCCCCCCTCGACTTACTGCCGTATTGTACATAGATTACTCAATAACTTAACTAAAACTCAGTCCATTTGATAAATGTATACATATTAGATGGCAAGGCCAAGCCTTATTAATATAGAGACAATATGCTGCTATTCTACCTCCTCTTTGCCTCGGAACTGCATTGTTTTCAAGATTTTACTCTGCGTTTTACGAGTAATATTTTCACAGCAAGCGTGGTGATTACCTCAAAGTATGCGTACATTTATCAACAAACATAAAGTTTAAAGCATTGTATACTGTTTTTGTAAATTTAAACGCCACATACAATGTTCGGCTATTTGAGTACTTTGTAAGTTCGTGTATCGTTGTTTAAATCTTTTGATATCTGTATTTATACTGTAAGTGTCTAAAACGATAGACATAATTATTATTAAATATGTTCCTGTGGTGCGACTAAGACGTTGTCTAAGTTTTTTTCTCCTAATGTAGTTGTTAGTTTTTGTTTAGCTGTCTAAAATCTAGAATATGTGATTCTAAGTTTTTATTTATATATTATATGTAACTTAGAGAAGATAATACGACTGACTGACTGTACAAGTACTGTCTTTTCATGTTAAAATAATAAGACTGATAATAGCCTCAATGATCTCAACGCCTGAACTTGTGCCGAATGTTTGTTACGTTTAATGTTATGAGAGTTCATTGCAGCTTTATAAAGAGTATGGCATTGCAATTGCCAATACCGCTTGTATCACAAGGAAATAATTAAAGTGTTCTTTTAAAATAATCACGTTTATTTATTTTGCCTTAACTTTTTCACTTGTATTGACTATTTAGGCCTTCCGCACACGGGTATACCCATTTGCAACCAGAGTTTGAAACCAGTTTCAAACGCAACGAGTTTGCAACCAAAATAAAATCTGACTCCACACACTAAGCGACTAAATCTGGATCAGTCGTCGATCTCTGTGCAAACAGGTGTACTGTGTAGTAATAGTGTTATGTTTGCATTCTCATTTATTACGTGATAAGTTATCAATAATTGAATAGTTATTTCTCTGAGTGTAACTTTAGACATTATGTCAAGTACTAGTGAGGATGAGGAAGAAATAGTAGCATGTTTTCTACGTCGCCAACACCAAAGAATACGCAGGAAATATTGGTGTCACCCATATATAGAGAAAAATGTAAGGTGCAGACTATTCGTAGTAGCTGAACAATTAAAAGAGACAGACAGCAAGTTTATAGCTTTCTACAGAATGTCCAAAGAGTCATATGTGGAATTGGTGAAGATGGTTGCTACTTTCATACATAAGGTGGACACAAATATGAGGGAATGTGTTACTGCTGAAGAAAGAATACTAATGTTCATTTCTACTCCAACCTCGTGCCAAGCCTTGTCAGTTAAATCCTTTCTTGAGTATCCAGGCAATTTGTAATTGTACAGCACTTCATGCTTTTCCACCTCTCCAACAAATTTTAAATTAATTTCTTGATCACCCATATTTCACTTCACAAATACGTTCAAACACTTGAAACTATGCAACTCAACTGTTTGGTGACAAGAAAATACGGTCGCATGCAACCAGTCGGATACTGATTTCAAACTGGTCGCAGTTCAGTCGACCCGTGTGTTGATCCCCACCCCAGCACACGTCCAATGTCACCAAACAGTTGCACCTGCAACCAGTTTGAAACTATAATTTCAAACAGTCGACCCGTATGCGGAAGGCCTTAGAATAAATAAAAAATAACCAAGATTAGAAATCTGGATTTTCAAAGGATAGTTTGAAAACAAACATCATTAAATTTTAGTCTGCTTATGATCATCTGTCAAATTGCATTTAACAGGTGTATAACTTGCCCTGAGGACCAGGTATTTTCTTAAGGCTCTTCTTTACCTTGAAGAAAACTCCCGAGTGTACAGTTTGATTACAATTCAAAAGGCCTGACTCAAGCCGCAAAATCGTTGAAACATGCATTATTCGTAATACCGTGTTTCTGATTCCATTTATAAATTAATAATCTGGGAAACTACTTTTAAGTTATAAAGAAGGCTTTATATTTTTTACGTGTTAGCTTAAAATATGGAAATTATTGCTCAAAACTCCTAAAAATGATTTAAAAATAATGGATTTTTACTCATTTAAACTGTTGATTAAAAGGAGTTGCCAACGATTTTTTTCAATTATGAGATATAAGACAAAAGCACAAAGCCTTTAAGAACAATTTAAGATGTTTCACAACTTTTTAGGTTGAAAAATGGTAGTACGAAGTGCATATTTTTGTTGTTTTACCCAAGGTCTAGACCCTTAAGGGTCGGCTCTAGTCCCTAAAACAGAAAGCAACCTGCGACACCCTATAGCGGCGGTAGGTTACGCGGACATTGCTCATCCTAAATCCATTTAAAACCCGCAATTATTCAAATAGCGTTTTTAAAAAAATACCAAACACTTGGGGACAAAATTCTTCAACCGAATGGCTTGGTAATTTTTCGCTATAATTAATAGTTACAACGTAAAAAATATTTAAAATCACCCTATAGCGGCGGTAGGTTACACGGACATTGCTCAGCCTAAATCCATTTAAAACCAGCAATTGTTCAAATAGCGTTTTTAAAAAAATACCAAAATCTTGGGGACGAAATTCTTCAGGCGAATGGCTTGGTAGTTTTTCGCTATAATTAATAGTGACAACATAAAAAAATATTTAAAAGTCAATGTTTTAAATTGTTAATAAATATTAAACAAAATATTTTTCTTAATTTTTAAAAAACCATTTGCATGCATATTGACCATAGCTTTAAAATGACATATCGTTTATAATTTTCCGATCAAAAATAAAGGAAAAATTTGGATTTTAATTTAACAAGGTCTGCTCCAGTAAACGAGAAAGCAACCGGAAACGCAATAGCTTCTCACTATATCCCTATCTAAACTAAACAGTGCAATTTCTTGCAGCTGAACGCTTTGACATTGCCTCATTTTTGTAATTGAGTGTTTAAAAAAAATTGAATATTCTTTATAAAATTTCGGATCTGGCTTGCAAATTATTTTTCATTATTAATTTTTTATTGTGTTTGGAAAAAAATTCAAACTTTGCACTTAGAAAATTACAATTACATAACAAATAAAAAGCATTAAAAAAAAAAAATGTAAATTGCAAAACGGGTGCGCATTGTGACTGTGCTTAAAATGAGACCTTGCAAACAATTTTATGATAAAAATAAACGAAATAAATGGTTTGAAATTTAACATTGCTCTTATGGGATAAAAGTTCAAGATGGTCGCCACTACAGCAGACCCTTAAGGCTCGTCGGTCCCTAAATTCAAAACGGCGAAGTTGGGTACTAATTTCAATGTTAAATAACCTAAACATACCTTCACTTTTAAGCATATTTTTCTGTTATTTTTGTCAAAGAAAGGAAGCTGTATTTTTTTTCTTGAAGTAAAATAGATTGTGGGTGTTAATTGCTAAGGTTTTTTTGCAATATCTCTTTTAGCAACTGAGTAAAAAATGTATACAGTTTACTATTTATATCATATGTTTATGAAAACAATAAAACAGTTTTTGAAAATGTTTTCAGCAATCAACATCCGTATATGACAGTACTTCAAAATGAAACCAAATTTTGTAATTTATTCCACGAATTAAAGGTAAAAAAAGACTTATTCTGTAGCATTGCTCTTATGGGAATCAGATTCAATATGGCGGACAGGGAGCCACCCCTTAATTAAAATTTTTGTATTCTGATATAGTTTAGTTAAAATAACATAGCTAAATAGTTTTTTGGCCGATTTTTCTCAAAAATAAATTTTTTAGACTAGTATCAATTTTGTATTCATAGCCTGTGGCCGAAGCTCTAATATCAATCATCGACTTTACAAGGTTTAATTTCAAGATAGTTTAATACAGAAAATATTACCTGTACTTTGATGTTTCCCATTATTAGGTCTTAAGGGTCGGCTCTAGTAAAACAGAAAGCAACCTGCGACTCCCTATAGCGGCGGTAGGTTACGCGGACATTGCTCATCCTAAATCCATTTAAAACCCGCAATTATTCAAATAGCGTTTTTTTTTTAAATACCAAACTCTTGGGGAAAAAATTCTTCATCCGAATAGCTTGGTAATTTTTTGCTATAATTATTAGTTACAACGTAAAAAAAATTTAATCACCCTATAGCGGCGGTAGCACGGACATTGCTCAGCCTTAATCCATTTAAGACCCGCAATTGTTCAAATAGCGTTTTTTTTTTAAATACCAAACTCTAGCGTTTTTTTTAAATACCAAACTCTTGGGGGACGAAATTCTTCATGCGAATGACTTGGTAGTTTTTCGCTATAATTAATAGTGACAACATAAAAAAATATTAAAAATCAATGTTTTAAATTGTTAATAAATATTTAAAAAAAAAGGTTTTTTTTAGATTTGAAAAAGTCATTTGCATGCATATTGGCCATAGCTTTAATATGACATATCGTTCATAGGAAAGTCCAAAGGAAAAATTTGGATTTTAATTTAACATTGGTGTTATGGAGTGTCAGCCAACATGGCCGACAGCTAGAGCCGACTCTTAAGGTAGGATGTTCAAAAGTTGTAAATTACAAGTAAAATGGTAATTTAATGAAGTACTAGCTGGTACCTGCCGTCTTTGTTCGTAGATGTGATTAAATAAATAAAAGGACAATCGAGCAGGCCTAAATATTGTGCCTTATCATTTAATGCAACTAAAAAAACATTTTAGATCCGAGTTCCATTCCCTCATAAGCACACGGAGTTTCGCATAAATTGATCTATGTACACCTCTTTTAGGCCTATGCACCAATAAACAGTAGAAATTCCGCATTCCCCCCCAGTTTGTTACTCATAACTCCGGAACGAACATAAAAATTACAAATTACGTTTTGAGATGTAATTAAAATCTAATGGGTACCTACATTTCACATTATTTGATACTGTTTTGATATATATTTAACGGTTGAACCAGCGTTATACAGTAAATTAAAACAGACGAGTTTGTCACTGTTAAGCTTTTGATCCAAATAGTTACTTCCTTGTTTTATCACTAACACCAACACTAAGACTGCTTGCTGCAAGTATAAGTAAAAGGCCTGCCAACTTAAACACATAAATCAAAAAATTCCCATGCTAGAAAAATGATTATATTATACGTATTTGTATTTCTACACTAGATAAACGTAAGTTTCATTTGTTAATTATAAAAAGTAGCCTAAAAAATATTTTTTAAATAATAACTTTGACGACCTGAATACCATATTGGTACTCGTGGTAACCTGTTAATTGGGCGTAAAGAAATAACTTAAATAATGAGGGATAATTTTAAATAGATTGAAAAGATAAAGGTCATAGAGACGGTTTTTGCTCAGGACTAAATGTGGCTGCATGGGCGCCCATATGATTTTTTTCTAGGGGGAGGGCAGACAGGGAGGTAAGGGATTAAGGGGTACCCTCGCCTCCGGTAAATCTACAGCTACCGAGCAAATTTTATCAAAACTATTACATTAGTTTACTCTATAAACGGTATATGGGAGAAAGTAAACATAATACTTTTAAAATTACTTTTTTTGGATGGATCAGTGGATATTTAACTTTTGTAAACATATACACTTTCACTTTACAAGATTTGTCACGTAGCTGTTTATAAGAAAAAGTAAACTTTAAAGTATATAATTAAGTATATTAATTTATTGTAAATGTGGTGCAGTGTCCAGCCAAACCATAAATTACTTTCTGAAGATGAAGTTGAAATTTACTTCGAAAGTGGTGAAGTAAAATAAAATCATACATAATAGTTTTTTCCTGACACTCCACCACATTTACAACAAATTATTATTACCAACCAGGCACGAAGGAGAAGCAATAATTATATTATATATCGATTAGGCTATGATTTTGACACTAATAGGCCTATTTATCCGAAAAAGTAAACTGTAAATTTCTTTTTTCCAAACATGTCAGTCACTTTTTCCTCTAAACCAGGAGACTTTGCCCTTTTCCTGTGGACACTAAGGCCACGGCCACACTATGCGATTTTGTCGCATGCGACTAATGCCTTTGGTGAACACTTTAAATGTTGAATCGAATTGCTCGAAACTCACTATGAAAATTGGATTCTACTTTTGCATCCTTTTCAAAAAATATCTCCTAGGTTATCAAACTCCAAGCTGCTTGAAGCTCTCTCTGAATTATATTCTATCTCTGTAGTTTTTTTGAAAAAATACAAAATCTTTATCAAATTCGAAATGCCCGAAAACAGGGGTAAATCGGATTCTAGCTTTGCAGCCTTTAAAAAAAATACACTTGGTTATCAATCTCGAAAATGTTTAAAAATCGCTTTGAATTGTATTCTATTTCTATAGCATTTTGAAAAAAAGATTCCCTAGTTTATCAAACTCAAAATGCTCGAAAATGGATTTAAATAAAATTTTAACATTTGTTTCATTTATTAGTAGACATTTATCCTTGTAATAAATTCAATTCCAATAAATAAATTCGGAAACCATTTTGTTACCGGTACTCCAAATATAATATTATTTATGAACTATTTGAAACTAAAACTAATAATCGGTACACTGAGTTTACACACAAATATCACCAAAAAACAATACAACCAACTGAATAAGGGGAATTCACGTTGTACCAAATTGGATGTATTTGAATTTGGTGAAAACCCGTTTGAGGGACGGGACACCCTCTCTTCTTCAAGTTAACAAAATATTACGTTAGTAGTGGCAAGGTAGTAACTATAATTCTAAGTAGTATAAATGTTATTCATGATAAAATAAAGGTGTAACTCATTCTTACCTGAAAACTGTAAATATTCTGAACCGATGAGATGAAAATTAAAAACTAAGAAACTCTGCTTAGGATGACTCTGATATTGTCAGTCAAGGATGTGGAGTACTCTTTCTTACTTCCTTTCCCACACAGCATTTAGTCCTGTAACTTTACACCGCCAATGAATTCTCTAAGTAGGAATGATCCGTATGACCATCCGGAAAACATCGACAGAAAAACATTGATGTTTACCATCGATGTTAAATAATATCCACCCCCAAAACATCAATTTTTTTTAAAGCAAAACATAATAGGTACAGTATGTGTTTATTTAATACATTGTATTAATATAAAAATGATATTTTCAAATTAATTGCTTTAAAAGAAAATCACCTGATTATAAATAATTATCAAGATACATTTTTCCTTTCTCCAAGAGCAAGGGGGGGGGGGGGGGGCTCACTGCCCCCGGGTATGGGCGCCCATGCTATGCTGGGCTTTTGATGTAGTGAGTCAAAAACATGGCCTCCTCTACCCCATATTTTCTTACCTTTTACTTTCTCACTATACTATAGTATAGAGAAAGTATAGTGATCGCAAAAAAAATCGATGTTGAGATTTTTGTGGAAATATCCGTTTTGGGACCCCCCTGAGTCCAAACAAATGGTTTGTACAAAATGTCTGTTTGTATGTATACAAAGCTAGAGCGAAAACTATTCGATCGATTTCAAACAAATTTGCACCATACATGTCAAGTAGGCCTGTATAGATGCACGAAAAACGGTTTTGAAAAAACAACCCCGTTTTTGGCAAAAAAATAAAAAATAAACGGTATCAGTTAACTGACACAAACTTTCTCCCAACTTACTGTAGTCAAAATAATATTGTTTTCAATCATTTTATTTATTACTTTTTAGAACAAAACAAAAAAATAATATTCTACCTACGTCAATCGTATAAAAAAATTATTGTCCTAGGCGGGATTCGATCGCGCGACCTTTGAATTACTGGCCGAGATCGCTACCATGGTGCTACCCTGTGCGGCCGTCGCCGCGATGCTAGATTGACAACATAAACTTGTTTATTTTTAAACATTTCCCCATAATTATAAAACGCCGAAGTTTTGATAAAAGCGGGTGGTGTCATTTTGTTTGGCATCTGAAGCACTATAAATACTGAAAATTTGATCAAAATCGTTAGAGCCGTTTTTGAGAAATTTGCTTTTTTGTCGTTTTTTATGGGTTTTTAGGGGTAAATTACCCTTAAAAATTAAAAATTCCAAAAAATGAAAAAAACGCCTGGAGATATTAGGGTTTAGTACCTACATACCAAATTTCATGAAAATCAGACCAATAGTGTCCTCTCTGGTCGTGTATACATACTGACAAACAGACACCACTCTAAAAACACTTTTTTGGGTTCAGGGAGCACCAAAACAAAAAATTCCACTAAAAATATTTTTGGGTTCAGGGAGCACCAACACAGATAATTGCACTAAACCATTTTTTGGGGTTCTGGGAGCACCAAAACAGATAATTCAACAGAAAATTCAAATTCGAACATTTTTACGAAAACAATACTTTCTCCGTATACTACATATAGGGTGGAGAAAGTAAAATCAGTTATTATTTTTTTATAAAAAAACGGTTTAACGATTTTGATAAAATTTGGCTTATTTGTAGCCTTTAATGTACCCTATCATATGCAAAAAACAGCATCTTTCTAAAAATTCTCGTTTAGCTAATAATAATAATAATAACCGATTTTGGGGGGTTCAAATCACAGTGAATCTGTTTAATAATTTAGAATGTGTTTGTGAGAAAGTATATGCCAGTTCCTGGTACCATTTATTTACATACATGTTCTATATTTCCAGTTGAAAAATGTAACATTTGATGTGATTGTTATGTAACACTTTGTTCGTGGAAAGCGAGTTTTGTTTAGTTCACAGATTAAATTTTGGATATATAAAATAGTTTACATTGTTTTAATTCCAATTATGTTTAAATACCATACAAATTTCGCTAATGTTGCAAAAAAGTGCAAATAACAATCCTTAAAATGTATTAAGTAATTTTATTGTAATAAGTATAAAGAATATTCTGACATCTAATAATTTTAGAATGCTTACCCCAAAGTTAGTATAGAGGGTTAGTTTACGCGAAACCGCTAAAGTCAAAAATTCTTCACCCAAAACTTATTAGAGACCTATATTATCACTATTTACTTATTATTTCAAACTATTTATTTGGGCTTTATAATTAATAACACATGTAATTACTTATTAATTATACATCGATTTAATTACTAATTAATTGAATTTATTTATAATTATATAAATATTTTGTACAAAGTATGTTTGTTTATTAAGACACAAAATACTTTTATAAAAAGTTTCGAAAAATTACAAAATTTCAACGAGCTCTAGCGCCTACAAGATGTGGCCAAAATAAGTGATTTAGGTGTGCAATTTGTGGGGGACTTGATGTTGTTTCAACAGAATGTAAGCATTTTTGTAATTATGAGCATAGTTTTTGAGTTACAACGAAAAACTAACAAAAAACTGGGTTTTCCACAAAGTAGAAAATTTTGGCCCTTTTTCAGCGCGCTCTAGTGGCTAAATCGTTCAACCAAAAAATACATTTGAGGAGTGCTTTTTGTAGGATATTTAATATACTTTAATTTTATATGTCTACCTGGAAAAATAAAATTTTTTATGACTTTTTGAGTCCAAAAAAAGTGTTTTTTACAAAATGTCTGTCTGTATACAAAGCTAGAGCGAAAACTATTCGATCGATTTCAAACAAATTTGCACCAGACATGTCAAGTAGGCCTGTATATATGCATGAAAAACGGTTTTGAAAAACAACCCCAAAAAATCAGTTATTTTTTTGTAAAATAACGGCTCTAACGATTTTGATAAAATTTGGCTTATTTGTAGCCTTTAATGTACCCTACCATATGCAAAAAACTGCATCTTACTAAAAATTCTCGTATAGCTAATAACAATAATAACAACTGATTTTTGGAGGTTTTTTGGCCATAAAGGGGGTTGTTTTTCAAAACCTTTTTTCGTGCATCTATACAGGCCTAATAATTGACGTGTTCGGTGCAAATTTGTTCGAAATCAATCGAATAGTTTTCTCTCTAGATAATAATAATATTTATTAGTCAATCTCCTACTTTAATAAATCACCTACAATTATGAAGTCACAGTGAATCTGTTTAATAATTTTAATATGTTTGTGAGAAAGTATGTGCCAGTTCCTGGTACCGTTTATTAGCGAATTTCCGTAGGAAAAATGAGCTATTGCAGTGGAACTTATGGTGAGACCCAAGGTCGGGAGTAGCAAATGAGCACCGATCATGATCCCCAGAACACGTTTTGGGGTGTCATTAAAATTATTCATATATATATATATATATGTATATATGTGTTCGTAATCTAGCGGCCGCATTTTAAGTCCGATTTGGTTCAAATTTGGTACACATGTTGGTTGTCTACGTCGCTCGGACGAGTTCGTTAGCCAAAAAATCCAACACCCAGAAGTACGTTTTTTGAGTTTTTTTCTACGAGAATGAACTTTTTTAAAAGTTTTTTCTAAAAATATAAATGTAGGATGTTATTCTGCACATTTTGTTTTTTTACGTGACCTTATAGCTCGCTTGGTTCCTCCAAAATCGACCAAAACGTAAAGTACCATACAAGTGCCCGACTCGAAGCCAAGTGGTGCAAACTCGCGAGGCCACTAGGCGCAAACAAATTCTACTAATATATTGCATACACATAGACAGCTGTTCAACGCCTTCGTGAGTAGACCTATTTCCCAAATAGTTGGTTGAAACTCTAAAACATAGGCCTATAAACTTAATTTTGGAAATTTGCTGAACTCACGTCAGCGGTCCAACTGCGTGGTCGAATTATTTTATTTACTACAAGAGAAGTTAAATTTATTTCTTTGCCGCCTGTGATAATTTGTTAGTCTTTTACAATTGGTTATGGGTGGTATGCTATGTGAAATTAGGGAAAAATGTTTACAAAAATAAAAATACATAGAAAATATTTGGAAATCTGAAGATATTGTGATTTAGATATAGAAAATAAAATGCTAATTAAAAAAAAAAATGTATTGTAAAAATATGCATTTGCCAAACTTTTTTTTGAAGCCTG
>JAGFPH010000596.1:284542-311257 GCA_018207615.1 Philaenus spumarius
AATGTATTGTAAAAATATGCATTTGCCAAACTTTTTTTTGAAGCCTGTAACTTAATTATAATCCATATAGTGGTATAATATAATATTTTTGTTTGTTTAGAGGCCAAAAGGGCCATCATTGCCTGAAATTAAATTGGGATACTTGAGTCAGGTATTCTTGACCCCTCGACTACAAGACAGCCTATAGGAGTAAAACACCTAAAACATATAAAATGGCTAATTATGTTTTTCAAATTTATAGGATATTTTTTTTAAAAAGATGTAAAAAAGAAAAAAAAAATTATGTCACAAAAATTCAATACCATTTAACACCGCAATACAATAAGAATTTACGGTCGCAATCATTGTTATTTATTTAACATTTTCTACTCCAATGCTTTGAACAAGGCCTGTTCCACCGACTGTTACTCAATAAGTGTAATAATATTGTTATTCACTTTACAATGTAATGGCCTAATTTTAAAATTTTATTGAAACAAAACTGCCAATGACATAAATTGTAGAGCACTGAATCGTGAAGTACAAGATCGACAATATTTTAATATAAATTGCCCATTCATTTGATATTAACGTTCCATATTTTGATGTAGGCGATTCGATTGTTCTGATAAATGTAGATATGGAGTGGTTTTTACATTCTGTCATTCAGACTTGCAAAAACTAATTACATTCACAGTAGTATCTGAAAACTACAGGAACTACTAGGGCATCAGACAAGGGCGCCAATATATTTTCTAGGGGGGGCTAACCCGGGGTGTGGGGATTAAGAAGTACCCTCCCCTCCTTCGGTAAAAGGGGTCCAGGGAAATTGTTGACCTCTCCCAGAAAGTTTTGGAAGCCAATTTGGCAGTTAAGGTGAAATATTAACCCACACAGCATTGAGTCTATACCTTTACTTCATCAATGAATACACAAAGATATACAGTATTTTATAACAAGCCTAGAGGCCGCACCCAGCAGAAGAAGTATTAGTGAAATCAAACGGCACATAACATTTAAAACATATTTTAGTGCTAATCTCTTAAAAGAAAAATACCTGGCTATAATTAATAATATACATATTTTCCTTTCCCTAGGAGCTGGAGGGGGCCATGCCCCCCCCCCCCCCCTCTGCCCATAGGTATGGGTGTCCATGGCGTCAGAGGAGATTGGCAGTGGAGTAGGTGGTGCCTCCTGGTGCGAGGCGCTTTCTGTTTTAGCAAGCCTTCAGCCGCTACATTTATAAAATAAAAGTAGTTATTTGATTAATGTTTTAAACTTATACTAGTAGTTTTCATTAGTCATTAGCAATATGTTCGTATCAAGCACTTTTGTTTTTGAAATTAGTGATTTTGTTGCATGCAGAAACTAAACTAGGTGTGTAAATCTTAGCAGACTAAAGGAAGTTAATTGTATATTTACTTGATATCTGTTGATTTTTTAAAGTTATTATTTACATAACCACATTGTATTCTAATCAGCTGTTATTGAAGAAATCTTCAATGATGTTTTTCACTTTCCATTAAAATTATGAGGACATAAAATAAGAGACAATGTTTTTTTAACCTAGAATCAAAATAAAAAGTCTTATGACAACTCTGTGAGTATTTAAAACAATCCACTATGTTTTATTTGACAAAAATCAGGTTAATAGTTTTTAACTAGTTCTCTCACAAAATTTTCCTCTGAATTGTGCCTTACACTCTATTCACACGGCACTAGTAAGACTGCCGATTTGCCTCCCATAGCATTGAACTCTGCGGGAAATGGATATTGTGTATTTCCACGTAGTCTTTACTTCCAACTTGTATTCTGAATTTAGTGTTTTCAGTGAATGATGATCCCCCATAGTGTATATATTTTAAACATTGTAGAAGAAAAAATATTATACAAAAATAACTAAAATAAAGTGTCTATTATAGAAAAAAAAAAAAATTTACCTATTAATTATTTTGTTATGTTAAAAAAAATATTAGCCTACTTTTTAAAAGTTATGTTATAATTTTAAAAAAGTAACAAAGTTTGAAAATATTATGATAAAACTTTTTTTGTCCTTTAAAAAATTATTATTTCCTTATGTGTCTGATATTTTTATCTCCATATTCGTAAAGTCCAAGAAAAAGAAGCAAGATGTGCTATTTAAATAGAAATTATGGAAACATAACATTTGATATTTACATAATCGTATGTTTTGCTACACGAATAACTGAAGACGGAATAAATCAACATTTTAATAAATTACGCAACCTTGAATGAAAAGGATCTGTACAGGTTTTGGTCAAACAGAAAAACAATCTTTATAATACATGAAAATATCTTTAATACATAACTTAAATTACAAATTTCTGTTTACTAATTAATCACTAAAACAAAACGTTTTACAGGTTCTGCTGATTTTAAATTCAAGTTTTAGTTCTTTATTTAAAATTTAATAGAAAAGAACAGAGTAGACAAGTCTTTAGAACAATTTCTAGTTCTCAAAACTTTACAATTATTATAGTGGTTTCAGTTTCTCTAGCTGATTTTTATTTCTACTTTCGACACCCTACAAAAGATAGCAAACGTAACCATATATCATTGACCCTGGTTAATACATTTTAATTACAGATCTATTTTATATACAAATTTTATAATTACAGATTTTATGTTAAAATTTTATAATTACAGATATAAAAACTTATGATTAACATTTGATAGTATTTGTTGCTTATTGTAAATTTGATAAGTTCAGCATTATTTAACCGTAAATATAAATAAAACTTATAATGTATTTATCCACAAACAATAATTGAAGATTACTAAATCTAGCGCTGCAATTGAGGGCAGTTTTGCTTGATTATACTGCGTGCAATATCAGCGTGGCCTGAACACAAGAAATTAATTAAGTTATTAACATATTCAAAAATATAATATTAATTAAAATGGATTTATCAATTAATTGAAATTAAATTTTCAGTCTGATAATGTTATTCTAATAATAATAACTATTTATTGTAAAGAGTAATGTCAAGAATAGCCAATGATACAGTAGATAAAACAAAGAAACATTTTTATGCACAAAAAAGTTTTGTCAAATTGGCACTGTTGTACAGACACTAAATTATGGGAGGGTCATGGTGTGAGTAGTTAAGATTCGGACCTTCATTATTTGATGACAAGGGTCACTTATTGAGCTAGGATAAATGAATTATTGGAACGGCTTCCGCTTCCTCCGGTCCCTTTAACCCCCTTTATTATTTTTGTTACTGAAAATTACACTAACAAAACTTTGTATATATCTTGTATTGCACAACAGGACACATTTTTTGACATATCTGACACTAAATGATTTTCCCCGGGCTTTAAGGAGGTAAGGGGAGTTAACAATTTCAAATATAAAGGTAGGTCATGTAATACACCATTGAAAAGCTTATTAAAAGAGAAACAGAATGGCGCAAACTAGAGCTTAATATCTTACTTCGTTTCAAAGTAATGGATAATCAAAGTTCTGGAAAATTACATTTTGATCATAACATCAAAGCAGGTTCTTGTCCGTAAAAAAAAATCATTTCAACCTTGTCTTCATTTTAGCAATTCATTTGTAAAAAGGCAAAACTGAGTGCTGTCACAACAAATATAAGGAACAAAATGAGAAGGTATTGCTATCCTACCAGGACATGAAAAGTGGTGCTTAACAGTTACGCATACAGTAGAGAAAGCCGGGAACAAAGGTCAAGGTTGCATTCCCGGTTCCATTTACGTATTGTCTCCAAAGTTTTTCCAGTACACATAGAAACTCAGATAAATTATTGGTACCGTACTACATTTATTTATAGTTTATATTTTCTTAATTTGTTACATTTAACCCCAACCTACAACTTACTTATTCCTAATATTAACAAATTAGTAACCTGCTTTTATGTTATGATAAAAATATAATTTTCCAGAACTTTGATTGTTCATTACTTTGAAACGAAGCAAGCTCTAGTTTGCACCGTTCTGTGTATTTTAAATAATCTTTTTAATGGTGTATTACATGACCTACCTTTACATTTGAAATTGTTTACCCTATCTACCCCCCTCAAGCCCCCAAAACCACAGAGGTTCAGATATGTCAAAAAATTGGTCCTGTTGGTGTGTTACAAGGTAAATACAAAGTTTTGTTAATTTATTTTCAGTAACAAGGGAGTTAAAGGGACTTTATGAACACTCTGTATATATATATCAACTCTGACCTGATGACATGAGCTTAGCCCTCCCCCCCCAGCCAAATCCTCGGTGCACCACTGCATAGCAGAATGAAACAAATAAGGGCCCAGTATAGCTTTGATCATCTTTCTGTAATTGTTTTTACAATAACGCATTGTATTTCACCAAGGTTAGTTATGATATTAGAACATTGTTGTTTCATATTTGTTGATTTAACAGATGTAAATAATTTAGATAAATCAATATAATCATTTTTTTTCTTACTACGGTATATTTTCAAATATAATTTATTGAAACACAACATGTTTCATTTGCTTTTGTTCTGTAGTTCTATTAAAAGTAAAATATTTGATTCATGTATGAGGAAACTTAAATTTTAAAATGGAATAGGAAGATACATGTGCACTGTAAATAAATAAATGAACGATTCATTTTGGAGAATGAACCTAAGTGATCTGAATCTTTTAAATGATTTGTTTTGCCCGTCTGTATTGTACAGTGTTGCCAGATAAAAAATAACAGAAAACTGAGCATTATAAAACACATTAGGCTATATTAAATGGCTATACTCAATGATGGCAAATGCCATGATATTGATGGCTTGGCATTCTGTAAAAGCAATGCACATCAAAGAATTAAGGTTGCATAAAATGGTTTCTTTGACAATATATCAGCTCCTTTATAGTAAACCTTTATTCTGTGTATCCCCATAGTTAGGACGCTAATGTTACGGATAATGATTAATTAATAGATTACTAAAATTTGACAAGACAGTACAGTAAAAAATATATTTTTTAAATAATGGGTTCTTATATTATCATGATTAGTTGCTTTTACAATATTTTGACCTACCCAATGACAGTTCAATGTATAGAGCCAAGACTATGACATGCACAGGAACTTCACACGTCTGGCTTTTTGACTTCCAAACCTGTACAAAATAAACATACACATTACTGCCTATGTATTGCACCTGATCACTTGTCTCAGGTAAGTGGGTACAGTCTTCCACTCCTAAAGAATTTAAGGAGTTTTACATCATTTTAATAGACTTTTGAATAAAAGTTTTGACTTTACTACCTTTGAACAATTTGACCAAATATTGCTAATAGATACATCTTTAAAAAATCGGTACATTTTTACCGGCAATTTTTTTTATAAAAGCAGGCACGGTAAGAGGGATAGCGAAAAATCCCCATAAAAATGAATTAGTTGTAATGAATTACTGGACTTTCTATCAATGTAGAACAAACTCTTCATACTTACAAATGATTTTCTACTTTTTAGTTCGGTTTACTATCAAAGCGTGTTTTTTTTTAGTTTATTTAAATTATAAAGTATTTAATTAGATTTGTATTTAATGTTATGCAAGATGTTGGTGTTTATAATTATTCATTGCATTCGTGTGCTTATGTGTGTTTGTGTTCAATTAGTTGGATGCTACACTACTAACCTGTTTTAATATTTCACCGGCTTTATCAAGTTCACCTCTAAGTGCCAGCGCCACCGCCATGTTGTATTGTAACACTGCTTTCGCTGTTGGTAACGTCTGAGGAAACCACGGTCGAAGAGGTTTCACGTTGGGGTCAGAGATTTCCTGACATAAATCAGGATTTAATAGTTCAACCGCTTGCCCCAGTTTGTCAAGCAGGACGTAAGCTTCTCCCGCATACAGCCTTCCGAGCAACCTGCAAAAATGTCTTACATCAAGTTCTGAAAAATCTTAAATGCACTCGACCAAGGAAAGTACATTCACTTAACTTACTTGTGAATACCAGAGATATTTGGTTGCGCTAACAACGTTTTGGAATGCTCCAAAGCTATGAGCGGATCTCCTAAACACAGAGCTACGTACGAACTAGCTGTTAGAACACAAGCACGTAATGTAGGCACTTGTCTAGGATCTATAGGCGGTGAAGGAGGTGCGGGTATGGAGGTTTTGCCATCAGTCGTTGGTAGGAGAATCAAGGCGTTGCGTAGACAAAGAGAAGCAAACTCCATGCTTGCGACAGGTATGGCAGACGATTGTGCAGTGTCACTGAAACCAAAATTTATCACTTGAATAATTCTACTAAGTTTTGGGATATTGGGATTAGTTCTGTAAAACAAAATACACTTAAAACAGATATTTTCATTAGAATGTTTACCCTAGAACTGAAGGGCTTTTTTTCTGTAGAGTCAACGTTAAATATATTGTGATTTTGCAGTTTTTTAAAATCGTAGAAAATATTTAAATAAAGCATTATATAAAATGTTTTTAGAAAAAATATTATGATACAGTCAAACTTGGTTTTAACGGCCTTGGCTAATGCATCAACTCTGACATAGTCAATTTTTTATGTCGGTCAAATAGTTATCTTTTACGTTATTATAAACCCTTGTTTTAGCATCAATAAAAATATTTCAATAACCACTCAGTTGTAACGTCATAAATCTACAAAATATTTTACTTTAATTTCATTAAACATTTTAAAATTATAATGTTTTGTAAATATATCATACTGTAGTAAACGTCACCTATTAAGATGCGGTGCCATACTGTCAGCTGTGTGTAACTAAACCCATGACCTTGCTGGGAAAGTGTTACGACGGGATAAACCACTTGATCGTATGCTTGGCGAGATATTTACGTAGTTGTGATCAGATAGTTGCCCCCCACCCCCACAATAATGTTGACACTTTAAAATTGTTGCGTGTTTTTTAATACAATAACTTAATGTTTTAATGATTTAAAAAATTTTAGTGTTTTTTTTAAATTACAGTAATGCTACAGTATGTTAATTACACAGTGCATGTATTTAAATGTTTAACTTAATTATTTACTCATTAACCCTCAAAGTGGCAGATTGCAGTCTCTCGGGCGCAAATGCAACCCGCTCGAACCTTAGCAAGAATTTGCATAATCGATAATTTAACTCACTTAGAATCATCCAATCGTAATAAAACTGGCACCATTGGAAAGGAAATAAATTAAACTTTAATTTTTATATTTACAACTTTTTCGTAAAAAGTATATTTACATACGTAATCATCGTTTTAAAATATGCATATCGTGTTACAGCTATTTCCGCGGGCGAATCTGCATACAATTGTACTGTTATTTTCCACTTTTTCAACGTTGAAATCCCCCTACTGAAGTATTTATATCGAGATTATAAAGCTATCATTGGATTCTTTAAGATTTTATCTTTCTAATGGTGCCTTCCAATCAGATGTCACTATTTTACTCGATTTATTCATACATTATCTGTAAACCCTTGCGATTGGACAGGTTTTCAACCAATGAAACAACCCATTTGTCCACAGATACTACGCCTACTCTATCAAATGTTTTGACAGATGGTTTTACACCATTTTGTAGAGAAAAGACTGACCTTTCTAAAGGTGGGAATTGAACTAGAATAAACCAGTTTTTTGTTTGTCTAGACAGAGAGAAAAGTACATGATTAGAGCGATCTGTTGTGACCCATTGCTTGGTCTCGTTCCCACATAATTCAAAGCACTCTTCTTGTAAGACGGCAAAATGTCATTTGATTCATGTCATTTTGTTATTCAAATAAAGGTAACTCAAACACTTTTGTGAACTAAGGAAAAACAATTATGCCGTTCTTTTCTTTGATTTATCCTCTACACTTTGTTATAATAATATTTCATTTTTGGGCAAAGCATATATTAGTAAATTACGTTTCAATCTAAGCCTAGGTTTGTTAGCAGTCGTGTACTTGGAACATAAAAACAGTTTTTTTTCAAAATAAGAAATTTGAAATTGATAAATGTTTTTATACAGTTCTATTTAGAAATAAATTACAAAACATTTTTACGCTTATGAAAAAAATACAAAAAAGTTTTACTACTTGTTATGTAGGCCTAAATTTGAACTTTTTCCTTTCGTTACTGAACATTTTTTGTTTCTTGAGCTAATAACTTTTAGAATTTCAAAAGAAACTAATTTTTAGTGGCATATTCAAATTATTGGAAGTTTCTTCTACAAAAAAGCTATTGAACACTTTTGGATTTTTGTTCATTTACTATTTTTGGCGAATTTTTAAAAATATGCTTGCAAAACGCTATAAATGGGCTGGTCAGTTTTAGCTTTAACGATGCCAGTTCTAGGGTTAAAACTTTACACATTAACCAATGTTTCTTAATTTATGATTTGAGGTGACCTCGGCCCCAATTAGCTTGAATTACCAAGACCCTACTGTACATTAAAAGAAAAGTATAGTATAAACGCCATGAATAATTTTGTCAATAATGGTAATACTGTATAGTTGTTTGTCCTTGTACTCAAGCTAACAAAATACGATTTCCGTTGATACATCTTTTATAACCTCACTCGGACGTAGCGTCAACATTCGTTCGGTCCCTTTGTTGACTCTATAACCAGTTGAAATGTATAACATTTTGTAAGATTGTTGAATTAAGGTAAAATAAAGAAATAAAAAGTATTCAACTAAAGCTTCACGATTAAAAGTAAAGGGTAGGGAAAATGTATAAGACATGAGTCGGTTCAATATTTTTATAAAAGGCAGACAAAAATTTAAAAAGTCAATTTCAGTATTAATTTGAATAAATGTAAAAGGCATACAAGTATTAAAAGTAATTATTATATTCAATCTATATGTGAGTTTAAAAATAGACAGTTTATGCACTGACTTTAAGACGCGGAAAGTATACGAGTTTCGAGACGCATTTAGAAAAGTAACGTCCACACCAGTCTAGACGAGATAAGAAGCAAACACCTGCAAGCTTGCGGAAAGTATACGAGTTTCGAGACGCATTTAGAAAAGTAACGTCCACACCAGTCTAGACGAGATAAGAAGCAAACACCTGCAAGCTAATTCCAGGAAAAATAGTCTACGTGATTTTCCACATGCAAGATCCAGAAAGAACGCATAGCTAGCAACCAAAAGAATCTGACGCAACATTGAACATCTGTGTGTCGTCAGACGTTTCTAATTGGTGGAGAGAAAATAGACGCCGGCTGGATGTAGCGGTGGAAGAAGAACGCAAACGGCACTTGTCAACGAGAGTCCAAGCTGTGAGCATCGTTTGAAGTGTTGCGCAATAATGAACAGTTTAAAATATGTAACATTTATTATTAATCTACAAAGTCGTAAAAGGTGTTTTGAGTGAGGTATTGAAGAACTGGTTTGAATTTTTACGAGAATTAATAATTATCATCGACAATGGTGAGTATTGCGATCGGCAAACTTTTCAAGTTTCTTAAATAATGTGACAGTGTTGCGGACATGATGAAATAGATTACAAAAGTGTTGCGCGTGCAAGTGGATTTTTCTTTTTTTAAATTAATTAGTTTATGTGTCTGCCTTTTCGTAAGTATTAAATATCTGTATGTACCATATATTTTTAAATTTAAATTGATCTATGTTATTTGTTTGATTACATTTTTTTTGTCGAAATGACTTATAAGGTTGTAAATTTTTTGTAACTTGATATAAAAAGAAACATGCAGGGCTAAAGCGACCAATTAAAATCAGTTGTTATGTGAACCATTATAGTTTAGTTTCATTATCCTATATTCCAGCGTGTACTTGTTCAGGAACCTCACGATTAAAAGTAAGTTGTAAACTAAATGAGTTTAGAGTGTTTCAGTTGTAAAAAGACAACAGGTAAAGAAAACTAGTATAGGCTTAACCTAAAATGCAATATTTTATTTTTAACAAGTTATATTAAATTCATTTTATATTTTATTTTTATAACGCCTAAGTTATAATTTATTTTTCCTATTCTATCTGTACTCATAAATGTTTTTACAAAAAAAGTTTTCAAATTCAATGGTTTCTGAAAGCTAACCAATTTAAACCGAAGCTGTCAGCTGTTTTGGATATTTCGTGGAGTTTTCACATTTGCACCATTGTAACCTTGTTACATTCTTCAGGTTATTTGTATTCTGCAAATATCTGTGTAACAATATAATTAAATTAGGGACAAAGTTATATACACAAGTTAACATTACTACTTTTAAAGACTTGATTTAGTCAAACAAATCACTATGTTTAGCAGTGATTATTTAGTTAAAAAAACAGACATTTTTTAATTATACTAAAACAAAAAATAATACGTACTCATAAACGTGTAGTGCTCAGACCGCAGCACAATTATAACTCAAATAAAAAGCGTGAGAATGACTTAAAACTAACACACATTGTTGACCACTAGGCAATTAGGTGAGCGGAGTGGATGGGGAGGGAGAGTAGATCTAACTCACCTGCATTTTTTATCCTTGTAGATTTCAGGATTTAAAATGATTTTCTTATGAATTCCACTGCCCACAACATTGTGTACTAAATCTTTCCTTTTTGTGTTGAAATCAAAATCTACAGCATTTGTCTGTAACAAAGAATTTAAAAGAACAAATGATGCGTCTTCTTGTTGAAAAGAAGTTTATATATTTGTAATAAATGAATACATAAATAAACCCGTAAACTGAGAGTGTGACTCGCACCCATCTTAAGATTGTTAACTTCTGAAAAGAACTGTTGTATGTAAGTAAATTAGAGCAGCAGTGACGTAAAAGTAACCAATCTGCAGGATCCCAGGAGTTGATGACAGAGAAATTTCATTCAGTTAATTCCAATTAAAATATTGGCCACAAGTATAATTTGTTTGATTAAACAAGCTTTATAGGGTGGCCACTTTGATCTCCAGTTTTTGACTTATAATGTTTGTTTCTTATAGCGACATGTTCGGATCTTGGTCAATCAGTCCTCTGTCATCCCAATATAAGTTATGTATGTTCATAAATCTTCTTTGATCAGTGTCGAGCTTACTACACACTTTCAGCTGATTTTTATTCATCACTTATAAGATACTTTCCAACTGGACTGTATTAAACAAACATTTGGCAAAGGTAGAAATAATATAAATATATAAAACGGGCATAATGTTTACAAATACAAACTGCTATTTAAGGTTCAAAATTAATTTATTGTAATAAAAAATTCAGTAAATATTATACTGTTAGTTAAGGAAGTCGGCCATCAACTTGAAAAAACAGCCTCTTTCTGAAAATTTCCTTAAAAAAACAATAATATTAGTAAGTTAAACAAATAATTATTGTTTAAATTTTCAAAATGGTAATAATTAGACGGAACAATCAAAATTTTCAGATTGAGTTATAAAGTTACTGTGTGTCTATTACAAAATTTAATATGTTTCATGTATATTGTTTGACAGTGTTTTGTGCTTAGTCACAGTTTGACCACGAGAACAAGGATACGTACGACAGTAAGGAACCAACTTTACAATGGTAAGATTTTCCGTAGCTAAAACAATATTTAAAAATAGACGGAGCTACTAAAGTAGCTAAGTAGGCTACAAGTAAACAGAATTCAATATTAACAAACTGACATTGAAGTTAATAAGTTATGTTTGAAATATATCTTAAACAAACGGTTGTGTAATTTAATCATTTGTACCTTAACATCTTTAATATATTCAATGTAGACCTACAATCAATACTACGTAGACTAAATAGTTGATATAACAATATAAACAACAAATATAAACAAAGAAACTAAACATACAGTCCTGTACAGAAACTATCAAATGTGTAAACTTAAGTTACATTGGCCAACAACAATTCCAACAAGACAAGATTGCTTTATTGCTTAAAGGTTTTAAACAATTGAATGCTTTGTAAAATTGATTCCATTGTAACAACATAAACAGGTGTTTTTCAAGTTTGGTAATGGCTTTATATTGCTTGACCCAGACGTACTTGACGGAAGAAGCTTATGCGGATCTGCATAGTTTTAAAAATTCTACATTTTGATGGTACTGTAATTTTTGTCAGCCATATTGGATTCATCCTTATGTTTTTAAATGGGATGGTGGTCGCGTGTTAGGTCATTTCAATGTGAAATTTCAAGAAAAAATCAACAGTTTATCAATAGATGCCTTCGTTTTTGAGTTAAAAGCATTCTAAGTTGCAATTTTGGGAAATATTGTGATGGCAATAAAAAATGTAGAACACATTGCATAAACCATTTTATTGAATTTTGCAATCATAAAGTACCTAATAATTAAGTTTAAACGGTGGTAAGACATGGTAATAAGAAAATATTTCAGCTGATTTGTTTTGTTAATGATACCTATTGGCTGATAGGTAGCTGAGACCGGGTTGGTAAATATTTGCATAGCCATTAATTTTGTTGTTGTATTGTTTATTTACTAGTATTACTTTCTTATTATTATCATGTCTTATCACTTAATCATGTTTAAACTTAATTATTAATTACTCATCTTAGATTTTTGGACAACTTTGAAGATTTGGTCAAAAATAAACTCACATCATTCGCAAATATTTTATTAGCACAGGTATGCTGACAATGTTTTGTGTTTGTTTAAAGGAACAGGCTCCTCCATTCCACACTCACTATCTTAAACTTTACCTCTGCAGTGATGCATGCCAGCTCTAATCATCTCACAAAAAATCATAACTCCACGATACACTTTTAAATGCAAAATTAAGTACAGAAAATAAATATAGTTTAAAAAAACTAAAAAACACGCTTTTAGAGCATATCAAACTAAAAAGTTAAAAATAATTTTTCAAATAAGCTTAAAACAATAATAAACGATAAATACTAGCATTATTGTAAAAAAAATGTTGGGCGCTCGATGTTTGCAACATTACCATCAACTGGCCAACAGTAAGTTAAGTCGGACTAGCCAGGACCGCGGCCGATCCGACATAACGAAAATCCGTGTTAGCCGGAGAAAGAGCATAAAACATCAAAAAATGAAAATACACTGTATAATTGCCTGCAATGTTTTCCTTTATTACGGAGAAAAACACTTTACAAATATTTACTCGTCACAATAAAACAAAAAAACACATCTGTGGACTGTACAGGTATTTCTACTTTTTGGGGAAAAAGCTCGTAAGTTTCTGTCGCGACAGCTTCGAGTAACGTTTACGTGCCGCACGGCAAACTCAGTTGCGCGAACTAGGCAGAAACACGATCACCGTGCAGTACGCAACGATTATGCGCTCGTATAAAGCAATAGCGCTACCAAAATGCATATTTTTATTCATTGCAAACCGGTCCGGGTTACCCGGAGATCCGACTTAACGAGGTTGTACTATACCGTGTTTGTCAACGCTCTTGGCTCTGAATGATAAATATGCAATTTTTAACTACGACTTACAGGTTTATGTACCAAGATACAGCATTCTGCCATACGAAGCCAGAGTCTGGGGTTCATGTGGTACACTTGGACAGCTTCTGTCAAACAGTCGAAGGCTTGTAAAGGTTTACCTCCGTGAAGTAAGACAACGCCTAAGTTATACATTAATTGTGGTGCTTTGCTGCCTCCTACTGCATACAGCGGTCTTCGAATTGATGACTGTTCTCCTAAATACAACATAAAGACATTATTAGAACGACAGTCATGTGTCGTCATAGACAATCATTTCAAATATTTCTGTCAAAGTAAAATACTCTTGATTTATAGTAGTAAGTCTGCTTATACAATGTATACACACATTTATATAGAATAAGGTAAACTCACTTGAAATAGTTGACTGTGTTGGGCCGAGGGTTGTAAAAGAATAGGTTTAAATTAATATGTGGTATTAGAGGGTTCCACCCCTGTTCGCTTCGCTCACCAACCTCCGCAGCGATTCGTGGCGAAGCAAATGCAGATTATTGTAAAGTATGATATTTTTCAAAGGCATGATTAGGACAGAGGTCTTTTATTTTTATATAGAAAAGAGGCAATTTTTTAATTATAAAATATGACCAAAATGTGTTACTGTAAAGTAGTATTTCAAACTGGTAAAATAGGCCTATAAAAAATAAAGTTAGCATAATTTTAATAGTGATAGGTGTTTGAACCATCACACCATAGTTTACCATAAGGTAAGCTTTTTTTTCTTTGTGTTTGCGGGTCTTTTCTGTTATATCCCCGCATTTAAAAACTATAGAATGAGGATTAATCGGGATAGAACTACAAAATGTGAAATATAATATTTACTCACCATTTAAACATATAATTGTTGGGAACAAAAAAAAAATGTTAAACATGCGCAACTTTACTATTCGACTCTATACTCGCGGCCATGAAATTAGGCGGGTGATAGAAATTGCGGTGTTGCTGGATATGTAACTAGCCTAGCGACGGAAGGTCAAGATTCGCCTACGCCACGCACGAATTGGCAACACTAACCGTGCAGTGTTGCCTTTCTGCCTGGCTACTCGGTAGGGATAAGCAATAAATTGTTTTCTTATAAAAGTGTTATCGACTGGCACAGACTGTTATTAGTTATTGTAAATGCTATTAACTGACTTCGTTTTTTAACTATCAAGTTGCTTATAACTTTACAGTTATTGTAACGTCTTAATTACCCGTAACGTTTCAAATTTATGTATATTTTTGACAAAATGATTTGTATGTTTAAAAAGAAAACAAAATTTTTTAACTGTATGAGAATAATAATTTACAATATGTTCACAAAATTAGTACCAAATAAATTTAAAATTATGTTAGATATTTAATATTTTAGCGATAAATAGGAATCCATTAGGCAAAACCTATATTAGGCATTCCTACAAAAGAAAAAGTTTAAAATGTACTCTAAATAGAGAAAAAATAAATTTAATAAATAAATAAATAAAAATAAATATAAATTTTGTAAAGTATATGTAAATATAGAATACTGTAAATACATTGTAAAAACGAGGTATAGGAAAATTATGGGAAGTAAAGTTGTTCACGACCGTGGTGTCTTCAATCTCGCACATGTTTCCTGTGGGGTGCTAAATGAACAACAAAATGAATAAAGGCTTAAAAATACTTTGTTACGAAAATACAATTTTTAATTACTTTTTTATTATTAAAATGTAGCCTACATTTCTTATTCACACACAGTACGAATTAGTTCGCTTCAGGAATTAACTAGAAAGTCTAAAAAACGTTGTTGGAATTTTATTAAGATAAGAAAAAAATAACTGGAATTATGGCTTAAACGAAAAAAAATAATGGTATCATCATCATATACTATGTAAAGGAAATGTTGTCTATAAACATTTAAATTATTTCCTTTTTTACTCTTGAATATAAAATAGCAACTTACAACATTAAACAAGGGTTACGAGCTACGGTTCTCGCCGAGCGCCCGCGTGTCTTTGTTTTTGTTTTATACAGTTATGCATTTTACAACTAAACTAAGAATCTCATAAAAAAAAGTTTCGAACAAAAAATTTTATTCATACGATTTTTTACAACTTTACCGCAAACGAAATCTTCCTGTCCAAAAAGACAAAAAATCCTCGCTTGGTGAAAAATTCAATACATGGCGGTTTTGAATTAAATTAAAATTTAGGTTTTTTATTTTTGTTAATTATTTGCTGCCGTTATAAAAATAAAAAAGTCATACCATTGGAATCAGTAGCATTTTCTGAAGGCAGTGGTATAATTTTATTTCACTATGCTCTGTAGACAGATTCACAAGCTCGAGAGAAAGCACACTACCTTGCGTTTCAAAAATCTTTACTTGACGGGTGTATTTGTATAAATAACTACAGCACGAAGTGGCAACACCGCCATTTCTATCACCCGCCTAATTTCGTGGCCGCGAGTATAGGCTAATCTATGGCAACAGAAATGCAAAAATAATAATTAAAAAATATACCTAAAAGGTTCTAACCTAACCTATTTAGTCATAGTATGTTTACCTGCATTCAACATTTAACAGTAAAATGTAAAACAACGTCGTTGTCTGCAAAAATATTAGGCTAGAGTCGAATAGTAAAGTTATGCGTTTGCGATAACCCTTATCTAATATCAACAAAAACTGGAAACTTCCTTCCTTATATGTTATGGAGTAGTTATAAATAGTTATTTGGACATTCCCGATTAATACTCATTCTATAGAAAATAGTTTGTAAATGCGGGGATATAACAGAAAAGGCCCGTGTTTGCTATTACGTAACCTAAAAAAAAAAACAGATGGTTGTGAAGAATAATTACCTCATTCTAAATTTGGCAATTTGGTTGCTGTGTAATAAATCAAAACACTTTCAAGAAAATTGCGTTGGTTTAGTATATGCCTAACCTAAGCAAGCTTATGATCCAAATCAGCTGTTTTATTTGTAATATGTAACAACAGATGTTTGAATTATAACACGGGAAGCCTTTTTTTGTTTATTTTTGTTCTAGGTTGGTTGCTGTGGTAATAGATGTAAATGTATTAAACCAACAAAACATGTGTTTGTACAGTATAGGCCGCATCTAGAATTGTGTTGCTAAGCTTTTGATTCAAATCTGCTGATAAATCTGTTGCAGGGCTATTAGTGAACCCCTGTATTTTGAAAATTTTCAATCCTTAAAATAAATATTTTATAAAATCCTATCTTATTGCAATTTTACATAGCGTTGAAGGTACCTTGAAAATTTTAAATCTCTAGCTATCACAGTTTTAGCTGAATGTTGATTACGAATCAGTCAGTCAGTCAGGACTGTTTCTTTTATATATTGTGACATACACAGTCCGTGTGATGGAAGATTACAATGAGACAAGTAAATTCCCATAATGTCTAAACAAAGAATGATGGTCTAGCAACTAAAGAGACGCAAGATTCAGTAATCAAAATTTAATGAGATATAAATAAATCAGAGACGCAAAACAAGTAAATTTTAATAACTTAAAAAATGTAAAGATAAAAAATACAAGCAGACTATAGTATAAAATTAAAAGAGCAGACTTAAATTTTAATGAACAGAGAAAAAACATTGGTAAACAAAAGTGTGTCATATACTTGTGTAAAAATTTGAACATGGACAAAAACAGCAGTGAGCATTAAAAGAACAGTCTAAAATAGTGTTAAGGTCACATAACATATTAAAGAGAGATAATTGTTAAAATAACTGTACCACATATTGAAAAATATAACAATGTAAGCGTCTATGGTGATACAGAACACAAACTTGAACTTGATCGCGGCGACGGTAAACGTCAAATAATTCCAGAAGGCGTTGTACGTCTTGTTTTTGGTAAGACTTCTCTGCAAGATGGTGGTTGAACAAGTATAGCTAGCTTGGTGTCAATTGTAAATTCGATACACAGTACGGATTTTTTGTTGGAAAGAGTGTTAAGCTGTGCAATAATGTAGAGTACTAACAACATATCATTGGTATACGCTTCGTCGTTGTGATTCAGCGAGTGATTATCAAGTAATTGGAACTTAACTACTTGTGACCATGTGACTTCAATTTACGCAGCGTAGAACTTCTTGTGTTACGCAAGTAATCTTTAATTATCAAAGAAAGCCTAGGTATATATTGAACTTTTTGAACAATTTGAAAACGTTAATGGCCATAGTATTTAGTAATTTTCAGTCTGCATTTTAAATTCAATTTCTTTACATATAGCTTCACTCTAAATTCAAATTGCGTCTCATTTTCTTTTATTTCAAATTGTATGTTGTAAATTATAAGATTATGTTTTGTAATTCATATGTTGTTGATACATTTTTTCTTGTATAAAGATCTATTGAAGATGAGTAAGTAAAAAGCTTAGTTATTCGTCGCAATGCTTTGAATTTCACAGATACCCACAATAGTCCCCGTAGCGAGTACTTTTGCAGCAAGAAACACACCCCGGTAAATCAAATTGGATTAGAATGTTTGTGTAAATTAAGATATGCATAATTATTAGAAATGACACATATGAGATTGTATTGCGGGAAAGGATGCTTGCCACGCATGATGCAATCTTTTATAATAAACTTTGCACCATGAGGTAGGTTGGCGGGATTCGCAATGTAATCACAGATGACATGTCATAACGCATAGATAGAATTATATGTGGAAGATTGATAGATTTTTCAAAAGTAAACAAAGAAAGTTTTTGAGGTTAAGTGTTAGTTTTTGATTTGAAAGAAAAATAGATTGAACAGAGAGTGTTTTTAATTGGAATTGAATAGTGAATTGAGTATTAAGCAAGGAATAATCCACATATAATCTTTTTATTAATTTGAACAATTTTTTTAATTTTATTGGAAATTTCTCAACTTTTTTTTAACAAGCTTATTTACAAATTTTATTTTTATAACGTCTAACGTTATAATATACAGATGTAATTAGATGAATGTGAGAAATAGAACTCGGCCCTACATTGCAAGCTCTGGATTTAGTTCTATTTTCAACTTCTTTGAATGATAACTAATACAGTAAACATATGATCCAACCTTGTAGGGGTTATTTTGTCATGCTTGGAGATAATTCAGTGTGTGATCGTAATAAAATAAAGAAAAACTTCCTTTAAACATATGTCCGGAAACGCTTTTTTTACCATCGGCCATTTTTTTGTTCTAAATAATTTATATCTCTAGAAAGGTTTAACGGATCAAGTTAACCATTAAACATTTTAAATAAAATAACTCAAAAACAGTAAATTTGCATAAAAAATGTCAAGAGTACATTTTTGTAGCCTGTTTCATTTCCTATGTAATTGTGTAACTGTTAAACACAGGGTGATTGTAAAACCATGTCTATTAGTTTTACGAGGTCAACATCCATAGCGACAAAGTGTTGGCAATAATTAATTAAATTGCATATTGTTTTACTGACAACACAGACTCCTTATGTCCGGTAGTGTTGTTGTTTGAGTGCTTTTCAGTTCTGAATCTGAACGAGTGTTTGCTTGAGTTTAACCTTCTATCAAGTGCATTGATTTTTAACGCAATCGGGCGCTCATGGAAGTTTCCTCCACGTTTACTGTAAAAACAATATTAATATTTACTTTAGAACGTAAATTATTTACTTAATAGAAAAATTATCAAAATTTCATTATATTTCAAATATAGCCTACACTTTCAAAAAAGTTGAACAAAAATTGTATCATATAAGTAAATAAAAGTACAAAACAAAAAAAATCTTATATAGAATGAAAATAAAACAAGTGTCCTAGTACTACTAAAAGTCAAACATAAAACAATTGAAACTTACGTGTTTATTATTCATATTTTTAAAGTTATCACTTTAATTTTGTTAGGGGAGGTTACCTCCAGTCAGAAACAAAAGCTGAAGTCGCACTGAAACTAAACTAGAATTTGCTGAAAACAATAGAACACCTTTTTCCTAGAACGAGGCTTGTGACGTAGGCCGAGTTTTAAAACTGCCGACAGTAGAAAAATAACAATTTACAAACGAAACAGCCGTGAGGTAACTTCCGTGAATGCGCCCAATGGAAGGTTAAACAAAGCTTCAGATGAATGGAAGGGTGGTGCTTGAACAGAGCGTAGGGGTGTAGAGTACTTGTCATGATAATGTGATCATATATTTTGTTTTACAATATGTAATGCTGTACATACGATTTTCATAATCTGAAAATCTGTTTGTATTTGAAGAAGTGGAAATCAATTTTTTTTACCTATTTATGTGTTTGCCTTTGCAAAAGAAGAACACGTGTTTTGTAGTAAAAAGTGCAATAGTATAAACTTACCCGTTTCTGGTTTCGGGAATATTTTCATAGCAATGTCGTTCTCTTGAAGCGCTTTGTTCAAGAAGAAAGCTGCTAGGTTAGGTTTTCCCATGTAATGATGTAAACACCCCATATCGTTGTAGAACAATACTGCTGGTGATTCCCCTGTATCTCTGAAAGCAGAATAAGACTTTTACCCGACATCAGCGAGACGATGTTTGTAGCTATCGGCGGGTTTCCTTACAAGGGATAGATTGGTGAATGTTTGAAAAATGCAGATAAAACTGGAAGGGATAACGTGAGAAGTGTGGATTAACATGTTTTATAACCAAGTCTAATTTCAAAGTAATACTTTTACCTGCTCCCGAGACAAACAAATAAAAGTATAAGGGGAGTTTATAAGGGTTCCATTTTTCTTATAAAAAACGGAGCCCTAAAACAATTAATTTTCATATAATTTAACTTTTAATTATTTACTTACTTCGGTTCATTAACATTAACAAGAAATTTATGAAATGTTAAATCATATGAAGTATTTCAAATAGTTTAAATTATAAGGTGACCAAGAACAGAGTTATTATGTGGTAGAAAATCAAAATTGAAGAGCTAAAATTATTATCTAGGATCTAGAGTAAAGTTTTGAAGATTTCTATCTGGCAAGCATGGGTGTTGGATGTTCCTCTAAATAGGAGAAAATCTTTACAAATAGTACACACACACACACACATATTTATTTGCTTATTAGTGAACTTCCATAGGAAAGATTAGCTGTTGCAGTGACCCTTATGGCAAGACCTGAGGTCGGAAGTAGTAAATTAATTATCGCACACTACCGGCCGCATTCTAAGTCCAATTTGGTATACACACGACCAGGGGCGAATTCTTTAGCCAAAAAAATCCAACAAAAGGAAGTACATTTTTAGGCTGGAAGTAACTATATTTTGAGATTTTTCGTACCACAACAAAACTTATTTAGGGTTTCCTCTAAAATAATAAATGTAGTAGGATATTATTCTGCTCATTTTGTTTTTTTACACAACTTTATAGCTCGCTTGCTTCCCCCAAAATCGATCAAAAAGTAAAATACTAAGGCCGTGTTTGTTCGAACGAAGCGATGCAGTCCTTATCCTGAGGCCACAAGGTCGAGGTGCAAACTCGCAAAGCAAGTTTTCCGCTGCGGTTAGAACAAAGAAGCGTGAGAGTTGAAGTTGAGGTGTAAACAAATTATATATTTCATATACAGACACACTGACACAGCTATTCAGCGCCTCCGTGAGTAGACCAATTTCTCAAATTGTTGGTTGAAACCCTAAAACATATAAATTAAATTTTGGAAATTCGGTAAACTTAAGTCAGCGGCTCCGAGATTGAATTATTTTTTAAATGTACTGATGCTGATCAGATATCATGTTGTAAGTAGTGTATCGTCTTCACAGTAGTTGAGGAATCTACAAGCAATTACAGTTCCTCCTTTCTGACATATTTAACATTCATCACCAATTCAAAGCACTCCCTCATCAAAATAGGTTTAGTGGTTGTGTCACAGGACAAAAACAGAAATGTACAGTAATAATATAAAACAAGCACACACATAGGCAGTATAAAACTCACTTGAATATTGTTGCAGAAGTGTTTAAAGGTACAGAACTAAGAACTTTGATGGCTTTCTTAAAGTTTCCACGCATGTATTCCAAATTACCTTTTAAAAATATGGGAGCCAAATTGTTCTGAAACAAACAAAGCAGACGTAAATTTATTTTCTTAAATGTTATACCCAATAAGGTCCAAACAAACACGCTGAAACTCATGACCGTATAACACGTGTCTAAGCTATTGTTGTATAGTATTGTTTGTTGAGTTTAAATCAAGCAGTGTAGAGGTCAGACTGGTATAACAGAGAAAAGTGTTGACTCCTAGCAGTTTTTACATAATAATTGGTAATCGTAAAGGAAGTAACTCAACTGTTTTTCAGACATGTTTGAGAACTCAAGCAGCTGTTACTAGTTAGCACTGCTTAAAGAGTAAAGGGAATCACAAGTATTCGGTCACAAAATCTTTAAATTGTTGTTCTTTTTACCTGTACTACTACAGTAGAACCTATATTAAAAAAAAAACAATTTTTTTTGTCAAAATCAATTCTGTTAACTTATAGTAAGTTAACTGCAAATTAATTTCAATAAATAATTCATAGCTTGAGAGCATTTCTCAATAAATTAATTTATAATAAAAACTTTTGTGATAGATTGAACAGAAAGAAAACAAAACTGTCCTTTGTCTTGAATAGATTTTCGCTCCTTACCCAACACAATAGTATGGTGAAAGATGAAGCAGTCTTGGGCCCCTCCTCGCGGCATCGTACTTAGGACTCGCCATCCTTTCCCACGAGTTGTTTCTTCTCCCTGCTACTGTATTTTGTTCTTTTGTTTTTAGGTAGTGCCGGTGTTGTGAATGAGATTGTCATTATGAGTGGAAAGCAAAAGGGCCTTGTTTTATCTTTAAATACAAAATGGGAAGCAACTAAACGATTAGATGGAGGTGTTTCAATAAGAAAGGCAGCATGATTTAGGCGTTGGGGACGTGACTGTCGAGGATTGGAGACAAAGTAGATCGGAAATTGAAAAGTGGGTAGCTCAACGGTATTCATATAAAGAAGAGGCTAAACAATCAATGAAAAAAAGAGAGCATAAAAAAACTTCAGGCATTATTTATATAGTTTTTTATTAAAGTATTTCTTTAATTTGAGTACATTATCGAACCTTCTTTGTTTATTTAAAGCCAAATAAAATAGATTTTGGAGTAAATATGGCTCCAAAAGAGAATATAATGATGTTTAAATGACGCGGGGACTTGCACCCCAAAGGTTTTGTCACGGCCTACCATATTATCCGAGTTTTTGGTTATCCGAGATCTGCCCAGTCCCAATTACTTAGGATAATAGAGGTTCTACTGTATATATTTCTGAATTATTAATAATTATTTTTAAATGTTTATACAATACAGTGTCAGTGTCATTGGTTTTTGACCGCACTGTAGTTTTGTGTCAAACGAAAAGCTTAATCAAACAAAGTAGAATATACAAAAGTGCATGCTTCTAAATTGAGAGACATGGGGTAGAACAATTTAACCAAGTTAAGTTTTTAAATAACTTGCAATTTTTTTAGAGGTAATTTACTTTGTGCTATTTGTCTTATTCCATGGCCAGGCTACAACAAATTAATACGTATGTTTAGGCCGAAACATAGGTTATTAGAAATTTCTCCAAAGTCAGGTTATCATTGCTTGATACAGTATCCAAGCATTGTTCATTAACCAACCAATGCAATATAAAAACCAAAACAAAACAGATCATGATTGCAATTAAAACTAGTCAACGCAAATAAAATGTGGACAAACTTAACAAATAAAAATATTTCATATCTTAAATTAGTTAACAAGAAAAAACAAGATAGCATCACAAGGACATCAAACATCTCCCAATAGGTGCAACTAGTTTGCACCCATACACAGGGGTGCTGCCAGAGAAACATAATGCTTGGAAAGGATACAACTTTACAAGTGGTTTTCTCATTTCAAATTCGTTGAAATAACAATTGAAGACTTGCCTTGCCTTGAGAGATTCTTGACGAGCAAAACTGATAAAAACGTTGCCCTAATTGACCATGGAAACTGCAGAACTGATAATTTTCTGATTTTGAGTGGAATGTCCAGTACATTTTGTTAAAGCATTTTAATAGATAACTTAACAACCTTTTTAAGAGGAATTAATCGTATTGTCTGATGATGGGTTAACAAGCCGAAACGCGTAACAATCAACGAAAGTGAGGTCACTTGACGGGAAATGATAAGGTAAGAAACTTTAATTCAATAGATTTTTATACTAAACAACAAATTATAATAGGCCTACTCTACATGTTGGCTTACTCTTTCATGTTTTCAGAGGTTTATTTTAATAATTTATGACAATGTTTGCTGATTTGTTATTTTTAAACAATATAATAACGAATGTAGCCTAAATTTATTATGTTCTCGTTGCAAATTTTCAACACAAAAAGACGATATACAAAATGTAAAAATTAGTTTTATGGCTACCATTTTGAAATTGTTGGAAATGACTGTAAAGCAAGTAATAAGTGTAACAATCAAAAATAGATGAAGAGTTTAGAAAGTAGAATTTTGTTCTTATTAATAAGTTAGACATTTGCCACCATTGATGTATTAAAAAAATATGCATGACGTTTCCATAATATAAATCAACTCCCATAAGTGACTAACATCGCAGAAGACTAAACTATTTTGAATACATGAATGTCTGAATAAAATTTAATGTTATTATCTAACAACTTACTGTATTGTTGGGATTACCAGAAGTAACTATACTCTTCAATTCCCTTTTACAAGCTTTTAGTGAACAAGTTGTGAGATAACATCTGGCTCTATATTGTAACAACTTTATTCTGAAAGCATCTGTTGCAGCATCCAAACACACAGGCTGAAACAAAAGATTACTTTTTAACTGTACATAGAGCTAGAGATGCCGTTGAAAGTTGTTAATTTTTGTAAAAACTTTTGAAATTTTCTTTTAGGTGCCACTAATCCAACATAAACAATTTGGATTGTTGTTTGGATAGTTTGAGCCAAAGTATTTGTAATATGAAAAACATGTATCGCCAAATTTGTAAGAAACAAATCTGCAAAAATCTAAACTTTTAAGTTGAAAAAAAAAATTATTTCAAGCAATTTATTCTTTATAGCGATAAAAATCTTGATCATGTTTATATATCTTTAATTAATTTATGACATACAAACGCTTTTAAATATGATGCCGGTTGAATGAACAACAGTTTCTGTGGAAGTAATTTAAAACTTCAATAACTCGGCTAAAAATAAACATGGTGTTGCTATCTTGGTCTCGTTTTAAAGATGGGTGAAAGTTTGTGCCAGTAACAATGCAAAATTCATGGCGGCCTGATGTTGCAGATTACAAATGAGTAAACAGAACCTATGATTCTTGACTTTCTGAACATGGCACATGTCCAACACTGTTTATATTTGTTTTATATAAATACTGTAGCAAACATTCTAAGCCAGAGTTTACCTTACTACAGGGTGGCTAGTGGTATGACCTTTTGAAATTCCCTGACTAAATTACTTTTTCCTTGTCCAATCTTAGAAAAAGCACAAACAAAACCATAATAACTTTATTTTAGTAAATCGATAAAATTTTATTGGTGACAAATCAATTTTTACTGAATTAATTAAATATTGAATTAAACACAGTAATATATTGTAACAGTACAATATTTAATATTATCTATGTTACTCTACCTACCTCCACCAGTTGCAATTACACATTTATGACAGTAAATATTAAATTAAACAATGGATTACTCAAATTATATTTTATATTTTAACAAAAGAAATAACTAATTGGTTTTTGTAATCCATCTACCAGTTATAGATTTTCATTGAACATTTAATTTGATACGCAAATTCAAAAACATTTTTAGAAATAGCACGCTAGAGGAAAGGGTTTTAAGATCATACACAGCAAGTGCATTGGAACAAGCTGCCGCAATCACTCCCGTAACTTGCCGATAATAGTTTTCATGTATCAGAATACATAGTTTTCTAATTGTTTAATTTAGAAGTTCATCTTATCTTTAATGTTTATTTTCTCAATTAAAATTGTATTAAAATTGTACTAAACTATTTTCCTTAGACATCTTATTTTTCCCTGACCTTAACAAAATTCTCTGACTTTTCCTGTCGGTAGCCACGCTGCACTAGTCATATTTGTCTTACTTCAGCTCTCTTACCACTGATATGAAATGCTACCGGCTCTCTAACCAAGATTCCCTACCTACCAACTGTTCAAGGCTTGCTCTTGGAATCAAAATAAATGAGTTTAGACACATTATGATGTGAGACAGAATACTTTATAACATAATAATATCCACATTTGGAATAGGATACATTGCCTACAGGTTTCTTTACAAATTATTAACTAAAGCTTGAAGCCGAAAGGGTTAAAATAAAGGAAAGGATTGTGTTTATCAGTATATTTTTTTTTTGTCTGAGCTTTCAAATGCCCATTCTACTTTCATAATGAGTAACAGTTTAAGAACTTATTTTTATTTTCTCCAAACATTTCTAATTTAAAACTTCAGCATCAGTGCCATTGTTATTGAAGTCTTTTATTAACCATCCTCTATTCTTCCTGGTACTTTTGGTCAGTAGAGGATCCAGAGGGGGTGGCTAATAGGGCTTAAGCCCCCTCACGATTTTTTTCATGTTAGGGCTAAGTGTAAATCAATCGTACGATACCAAAAACAAAACCTTAATATTTGAGCAATACACTCGTATTGTATAACTAAAATAATCATTTATTATTTTCATTTACATATCACTAAAAAAGAATGCTAGTTTGCTAGTTACAGTATGCTATCAGGGTCATTACACTAATTTACAGTAGTGAGCGATATGTAGGAGTGACTCCTGTCTCCAGCTCAGCTACTGATCCGTGTCAGCGCCTAGCGATAGCCAAACCTTGAACGGTTGTCACGTATGGCCGCAGTTCATCTTTTCCTCACGTCGTCGTGTGAGTCGCTAATTTTTGTTTATGTCTCCATGAAAATCGTCAAGCATTCGCTATTCAGTAGTCAGTGCAGTCGAGTTAGTGACTGGTTATACAAAAGTTTTTATTTATTAGTTTTTGTTTTCAATTAGTGAGTTGCTCTTTTGACGTTATACAAAATGAAATGAACTGGGGATCAAAAACTTTATTTAGCTTTTTTAAAAAGCAGCAGAAAACTACTGAGGAAAAGGATGTAAACAGAAACCTGTCAGAGACAGAAAGTGATATTGCTTGCACTAGTTCTAATTCAGCGGAGTCAGTTTTGCCAATAAGTGATACAAGCTTTGTAACTCGTGATTATATATTTATATTCTAATAAATCAGGTATGATACAATGTATATTTTTGACTTGATGCATTTAGAATAATAACAATAAAAACAGTGGGAATTGTCTTTTCTTTTTTTATTTCAAATTAGGTAATTAGGTATGGAATTTTGGAATTAGGAAGTGTATGAATAC
>JAGFPH010000596.1:311657-324601 GCA_018207615.1 Philaenus spumarius
TGTATGAATACATTCCAATGTTGTTTTCAGTATCATTGGATTTCTCACTGTGCCGCTATTTGTATCCATTTTGTTTTAAGGAAATTGATAGCTTAAAATTATGATTGTTCTAATTTCTAATTATTCTTGTAATTTCTTTTTTTGTAGAGAAGCTCAGTGGCTCTTTTAAAGCGTTTCTGTACTGGCAAAGATTCCCTCAGTCACTCTAACACTTATATAAATATTAATTTTTCTATAAACCCTTACAATTTGACAGTTACAATCAAATTGAAACTACTTGTTTGTAGTATAAGTTTTGTGCCTATGTGTTTTGTAGTTTTTAGTTCAAATATCTTTCGAATAGTTTGGAACCAGTTTCACTCTAAGTGGATCGTTCTGGAGATAAATTTATTTTACAGTGAAATCCTAATGTTAGCTGGCTGAAAAAATGACCAAAACTATATGTTGAATAAATTTTGAATATTTTTTCTTGTTTTCATATGCTCAATCATCTCCTAACATTAAGAACGTATGATTTTCGTTTTAGAATTTGAAGTGCTTGGTGAAAGAACCATTGACTAAATACAAAAAAGCTACCGAAGACTTTCGCAACCATGAGACAACTCAGTACGGTACCACAAATTTTTTATGGAAAAGGGATTAGCGTTTTCAAAATCAATGGAGTCAGAAAAAACTATTGCTCTCACTTTTGATGACAAAAAGGCTTCAATAATCTAAAACAACAAAAAAAAGATAACAACTAATAGTTAAAACGGTTTTATTTTGTCCAAGGAACAACCTTCCTTTAAGGGATCATCGAGATGATGGTTTAAAAGATTTGCCTGTAGAAGATGTTGAAAGTGGTAAACATGGGGTGTTTAATAGCCAATGACATTTTGTATTGATGCTGGGGATCAAAATTTGAAACAACATTTGAACACCTGTGGACGAAACAGTACCATGGTAAGCAAAACAATCCAAAATGATGTTATTGAATGTGTAGCTGAGAAACTGAGGGATGACATTACAAAGGCAGTAAAAAGGCAAGATTTTACTAAATTTTATGTGATGAAACAACTGACATAAGCACTAAGGAGCAAATGTCTTTTTCAATAAGATACGTTCAACCTGATACATGCACAGTTAAGGAAAACTTTATAGGGTTTATTGAACTTCAATCAACTTCCGGAAGCTCAATAAAGGCTGGTGTAGATAAAGAGCTTGAAAGTCTAGGATACGATGGAGGGTCTAACATGGCAGGAAAATTCAATGGTACTCAGGCTCTAATTTTCACACAGCAGCCCTTAGCAGTTTATTGCCATTGCTTTAGCCACTCACTTAATCCTTGTATATCAAAGAGCTGTGAACTGCCCGCCATAAGAAATATGTTTGGAATAGTGACAAAAGCCAGCGTTTTTTGTCTGTCTCCCCCAAAAGACCGGAACTCTATGTCCACATAGTGACCTTACTTGATGAAATGTCGACTAATAACGATTTTGACTCAGAATCTTCAACAAAGGCATGTATGTTTAGTGCTTCGTTAAGAAGAGATGATTTTATCGTAACTCTTGAATCAACTGCCTATTGTCTTAGCCTAACACTATGTTTAAGTCAGCGACTTCAGACTCCAAATCAAGATTTATCCACAGCACTAGCTCTTGTAAATGGCGTGTTGTAAACCTTTAAGGACTGAGAAGGAATGCAGAGCTAGAATTTGGACGCTTGTTTGAAAACTCGCTAAAAACCGCTGAAGATTTTGGTGTTGATATAGTGGATCCAAGAGTTTGCAGCAAACAACCAGAGGGAACATTCCTTTTAACAACGCAGAAGACTACTTCAGAGGTATGATATTTTTGCCTGTCATCGATCATTTTGTCTCTGAACTAGAGTCAAGATTCTGTCGGAACTTTGATGGAATTTTACCACTTGAAGGTTTGATACCATCTCAATTGTCCAGGTACACTAATGATGACATTATAGTAGCATCACAAAAATATGACCATTTCTTAGAAGGAACTCGGATGCAATTAAAGGCAGAACTAATGCTTTGGCACAAGAGGGCAGGACATATCTACTAAACCAGAGACAGCAGTAGATTCTTTAAAAGAATGTAATACAAACTTTTTTCCAAATATCGCAGTGTTGATTCAAATTTTTGCTACCATCCCAGTAACAACCAGCAGTGCTGATAGGACATTTGGAACCTTGAGGAGACTCAAAACTTATTTGAGACCAACAACGGGTCAGGCAAGACTTAATGGTTTAGCTCTGGCCAATATTCACAAAGAAAAGAAAATTGATCCAGACGACATCATCACCATATTTTCGAGAAAGAAATCAAGAAGGTTAGCTTTAGAAAACTGGAGTAGAGATGATGAAAGAAGTTCAAACTAAACTTTTATGTAACACTAATCTTATAACAGGTGGCGCAGATGGATCGGGTGATTTTGAAGTGGACTGTACGTCTGCAGGGGGGAGCCAGGTGTTCGGCGGTCTTCGTCCTGTGGTGGGGGGGATGGGAAGTTTCAGTTACAGACTGGCAGTCAGTCGCGATGGCTACGTGGTCCGTTGAGCATCATGTTTTCGCAGTGGAAGAGTTTATACGCAATAACGAGTCAATTGTTACTGTGACGCGTGCCTTTTGCCGGCGTTTCAACATCCCACCTCGCGGTAGTGTTCCTAAGCGAGATACGATATTGAGTTGGGTGCATAATTTCCGCACTACTGGTTCATGTGCTCCAAAATGGACGCCTAGACCTCGAACAATAAGAACGCCTGAGAACGTGGAGCGTGTGAGACGCGATGTCATTACGAGCCCACGTCGATCAACGAGACGTCATTCTCAAGCTCTTGGAATGTCACGTCAGAGCCTTCAAAGGATTCTTAAGAAAGAACTGAAATTCCACCCCTATAAAATCATGGTGGTCCAAAAGATTCTCCCAACAGACCATCTTCAAAGGCTTCAGTTTAGCCAGTTGGAGTTATTGGAAGATGAAAACCTGATTATCATGATGTCTGACGAGGCTCACTTTCACATTAACGGCTACGTCAACAAGCAAAATTGCCGTTACTGGGCCGACACTAAACCAAGAGACCTACACCAACGGCCTCTCCATAGTGACAAAGTGACGGTTTGATGTGGGGTTTCTAAGGTAGGGATAATTGGGCCTTACTTTTATGAAAACAAAAGGGAGCAGGCGGTTACTGTTAATTCGCAGCGTTATGTGAACATGATTGAAGAATTTCTTCTCCCACAACTTGAAGAGAACAATTACGACATGGACAATATGTGGTTCCAACAAGACGGGGCAACTGCACATACCGCTAGGATATCAATGCAAGCTGTACGCGCTCTGTTCCCTGGCCGTTTGATTTCCCGTAATGGAGATTTCCATTGGCCCCCTCGCTCACCGGACCTCACGGTATGTGACTTTTTCTTATGGGGCTATTTAAAAGCAAGGGTCTACATGAACACACCCCGGACCATTCAGAAGTTGAAGGCAGCAATTCACAACGAAATCACATCAGTTCCTGCTGATGTGCTTGAGCGGGCAATGCGGAACGTTAAGGACCGACTCCAAGAATGCGTCGCTCGAGAAGGTGGGCATTTGATGGATGTAATTTTAAAAAACTAACTTTACTAATTTTTTGTTAATAAACTTCCATTGTAACTACACGTTTTGCACTTTATTTCAATCCAATACCTTTAAAATTGACAATTTGACACCCGATCCATCTGTGCCACCCAGTATTATTTAACATTTTAATATTGATAAAATAAATAATATTATGTGAACATTGAATCAAATGGACTATTTATTATACCTTTCCTCAACCCTAAATTTAATAGTGATAACACCACTATATCAATAATAAGCTAGGTTTTTATAGCTATTTAAAAAAGTACTTTACTAAGTTTATAATTTGAATTTACTAAAATAAGATACCATATTCTATAGATATTAGATAAATATGTAGTATAGTGCATTAGGTACATACTGAATTTTGTTTGGATAAAAAAAAGTACATTAGCACATTAGGTTTTTTTAGTAATGGTCATTATTAAAATTTGCCAATGCAATCGTTTGGAAAATGATCATATTTTCTTCTCAAAAGATTAAAATGTCAAAAAAGGAATTATAGAAATTAAGCTGAATTTATATTTTAAATAGCCTAATAACGTCCCGCTTGACCGTCATTTGTTCACAATTTTTGGGGGAGAGCCCCAGTCTGCAAACCCAGACCCCTCTTACCTAGCCCCCCCCCTCATGAAGTTTCTAGATCCGCTACTGCTTTTGGTCACACTGGATTCTCTTCATTGGTATTTCCAACTTCTCAATTTTTTACTGTTGTAATCACAGTAGCCTTATAGCTCTTTTATTCATTAATTTTCTCGGCTATTAACCATTATTAATTTTAGATTTTTGAACAAATAAAAAAACTGCCTCTTCAAGATTTTTTGTTTCCTGTAGTTGGTTGATGCACTTTGTGTACACCCATGAGGACATGCCAAAGTTAACATAAAATACAACTGAAACTTCTTGTTTCATGTAATGTAGTATTAAATGTAATCCAGTAAACATTTTAAAGTGTTTAAAAACAAATATTGTCACAAACCTACCGCTTTTTCCTGGTGCTCTTTTTCTAGCGTTTTCATATCTTTATCGCCAATCATTTTGGTGGCGTTGTCGGTCGATACAAATTGATTTTCTATATAAGTGATCAGAGATAGCGCTTTATCTGGTTGTTGCGTGCAAAGGTGAAGTTCGATTAACAGTAGGCAAACACGGTGAGCTAGGCTCTCCTCTGAAACAAAACAATATTTTATTATTGTCAACCATATACAGGCTAACTCAGGGTTTGGCACTCCCAAAGTAAATACTGGTACAGTAAACAAGATGGAGTTGGCTGTTAGTACCGGAGACCAGTATAAAGAAGTAAGAAAGCAGGCACCATGTGCAATCCATGAATTAATATTATTACAGTAGAACTCCAATTATCTAAATCAATTGGGACCGGACCCCAAATTCGGATAATTGGATTTTTTCAGAAAAAAAGGTCTATTTTATCCTTTTAGGAACTGGCTTCACATTTACGCGGCAGGAGTAAACTATCCGCACATACTACGGTCGCTTATACACGTTTTATAACTTTATCGTTTGAGTACTATCATCGCGCGTTAACACGACTAATATAATTCTTTTACTGGCATTTACTACATATTAGCTTTATAAAATTAACTATTTCAACTTTTTCAACTATAGATATGAGGTATTAGCTAACAGTAGAAAATAAAGAGAATTAAACCATGTTGCCAGACCGCGTTTACTAAATTTTATCGAAGCATATTTGAAAAATGAATTAGGAATATATGCTTTATCCAAAAATGAAATTTGACTATAACAAATCATAGAATTGAACTGTATACTTGAAAATTTTTAAATAACCTTATTTTATAAATATATTTCACTTTATTTCACTAAATTACGAGTAAAAAAAACATCTCGCTAGCGCTAGACATGCAAAGCCAGACGCATTTTCCTATGCTTGAAATAACCTATATCAAAGCCCACTAAAGAATACCGTTGCGAGGCGGCCAATAGGATGGGCGCGCAGCGTTGCCATATATCTACTAGCCTCAAACACTCCTGGTATTTACCGCTCGAGGCTTGATCGCACTGTTTAAAGGATTATAAATGCATCGAGTCAGTCGCAGTCAGTTAGAAGCGTGGGAAGAACGTGACAACGTCGCACTACGGCGATTGGCGCGTTCAAGGTCTCGAAGTACACAAGCCCGTCCCTCAACGGTATTCTTTAGTGGGCTTTGATATAGTTCTAGTCTGAGCATGAATTAGGATTTAGACTATGTTAGTCCCGAAAAGGTTAATTAATTACTACTGTATGTATGTTAAACATGGGAGAACAAAACTACTGTATTTTTAAATAAAAAGAGCCTTTAATTAACTAAATGAAAAGGTAACACTTTTACATATTAAGCGTATGTACATAAATGAATGCCATTGCTAGTTGAACACCTCGGTCAAAGTAAACTGACTGTATTAATCCGTTTGATACCTGGCGCCTATACTAGCTTTGCGGAGAAAAGGACAATAGCGTGCGACATATTTTGCGAAGTGCAGTACGTTCCCGTCTTAAATTTTTTTTTAAAATTCTGAAATCGATTCGGATAGTTGGAGTTTGGATAATTGGACGGAGTTTTACTGTAATTACCAATTAGTAGGCCCAGGCCTATTCTTTCCTTTCCTCCATTTGTGAATAGGCAAAATTATAACCTATTGTTTCTTAATTATCTCAAACATTCATATGTTTGGTGTTTATCTGCATTTGAATGAATACAGTAGAACCTTGATTCACCGAGGTAATTGAGACCGGGCAGACCTCGGATAGCCAAAAACTTGAATAATACGGTAGACGCGAGCTGTGGCTCACCCAGGATTTGTCTTTGGGGGGGACTAAGTTCAGATCAAAATACAGTATATTATATTAATTAAAACGTAAATGGATGGAAGTTCTTTAACTTATCACAAATTCTGAAACATTATATATTTTTTTAAAGTGAATGGTGATGGACTTCCGCTAGATCACTTCTCACTGACCTTAAACGACGGTCTAGCCAGCACCCCAGCACGCTGCCTTATTAGGGCCAAGTTATACGAACACTGATAGCGCCGCATTTTCAACGTCCCGTTAAAATCGGTTAATTAAGTAAATGGAACTACTGTGGGCCATGTTATACAATCGCTATCAACGCTGGCGAATGTGCGTTAACCGGGCATTGAGCGTTGCCAAAGTGGATGACGCTATAATGACAAGGTGCTATCAACGCCGAGTACGAGCAGCTACGAGAGAGGTCAGAGTAGTAAGAAGTATCGACTTTGTCCTGGTTCTAGCAGTTATTTTTTATTTCAGAGTGGTTATTGTGTGGGTACTTTAAAGTGACAAAATGTTTGACACGGAAAAAATTATTTACGGTGTCAAACAGCAGCCACCTCTATATGACGTTAAGTCAAAGAATTATATCAATAAACAATTGAAACATTAAGTGAAACTGTCCTGTTTATACAAGATTTGAAAGCACTGGATCTGTATCCCACCGCCTCATATACAATTCCTCATATTATGTTTCCATTATTTGTAATACACCTAGACAGTCTAACTGAATGGTGTCCATTTTGGAAGTGAGTGATGCAAAATTGACAACGCCTCAAAAATGCGGAGTATAACACGGGACTCGCGTTATCCACGCGTTACCAATGTCGCGCTTTCGACGTCCTGTATAACTTGAGAATTTAATGCCCGGCTTTTCAGTGTTATCAACACGGAGCTTTTAACGCTTGTATACCGCCAACTCATGAACCAGACCGCCAGGACTCAAACATCACTGTTAGAAAATCATGATTGCGTAAGGTAGGGATCATATTTATCACAAATTTAATCATAAATGCAATTTTTAATTGAATATTGACTACGTATTCAACAATCGTTAGTTTAAAATAAAATCCAATTTACTAAAAAGACCTTCTGTGGAGGGGGGGAGGACAAGTCCCGTTCATCCCCCCCTCGGTGTGCCACTGGGCGTGAGAAAACCATTAAGGTGCGAGTTTCCGTATCATTTACATCGTTATAGTCTGATTTGGAGCCATACTTACATCAAAATCTAGTTTTATTTGGCTTTAAATAATATAGTTTAAAATAAATGAAGAAGGTTTGGTAATGTACTCAAAAGAAAGAAATTTGATACTGTAATAAAAACCACAAAAATAATGCCTCTGAAATTTTTTCATGCTCGCTTTTTTTAATTCATTGTCTAGCCTCTTCTTTATTTGAATACCGTTGAGATACCCACTTTTCAATTTCTGATATATTTTGTCGCCAATCCCCGACAGTCACTTCCTCGATACCCAAATCGCTTGCCATTTTTCTTATTGAATCACCTCTAATCTTTTACCTAATTACTTCCCAATTTTGGTTTACATATATGATAAAATAACACGCTTTCACTTTCCACTTATAATAATGACATTCTCACTCACAAAGTTTAACACCGACATTGACTAAAAACAAAAGAACAAAATGCAGTAGCAGGGGGAAGAAACAACTCGTTATAATGGATGTTGTTTTAAATACGATGCCGCGAGGAGGGGAGTGTATTACAGGCCCAAGACCCCTTCGTCATTCACTATAGCCAACTACCTAACCACTAAAGGTCACCATACTACTGTGTTGGGTGAGGAGAGGAAATTTATTCAGGATGTACAAGGCAAATGACAGCTTTGTTTTCTTTCTGTTCAATCTAACGCAAAAGTTTTTATTATAAATTCACTTATTGAGAAATTCTCTCATGCTATGAATTCTTTATCAAAATCAATTCAGTTAACTTACATTTATTTCGAAACACTGAAGCTTGAACCACAAGTTCGGTAAATGACACTACACAAATAAACTGAAAAACATTTTTATTGATAGAGTTATTTAAGAACATTTATTGATAGAATAACTCCATAAATAAATGCTTTTCAGTTTATTTGTGTAGTGTTATTTACCGAACTTGTGGTTGGGGCTGTCAGATAAATATATATTAATTATATTTATATGTTATAGGACAATTCAAATATATTACATATGTTTAAATGTGATGTCATATGTTACTTAGATATCTGACATGTGTTTACTTCCTGATTGTTACTGTTCTTCTGATTAAAAATACTTTTACTTATGGTTCACTTTTTATGTTCTCTTTGAGTTCCTTTTACCATTTTCCTATTAATATCCCGACATGTTATGGGCCCAGGTAAAGTAAATAAATGAATATTAATTTAAGAAGTAAATAACATATTATGGGCAGATATTAAAAGATAGAGGTAACTTAGGGTATGTATTTATGAAATTGAGGTTAGGCCTAATTTCTTAACTTATTTTGTAATTTATGTGCTGTAAAAGTAAAGATTAAAGTGTTCAGAAGTTATAGGCCTAACATAGCCTATATAACTTTAAAAGATCATCATAGTTAATAAGAGAGACCATGGCTACATCAACTGTACCCTTACCTATATTGTCGACAAACAATTTTGCTACATGGAAATATAGGATACGTTTACTCCTAGAAAAAGAGAAAGTACTTCTTGCCGTCGACATTCTAGAAGAAGCGTACGCAAAATTAAAAGATGATGAACTAGCCAAGTTTAATGATATGGATAGCAAAGCTCAGTACATATTAGCACAGTCCATATCTGATAAATATATAGAGTACATAGAAAATGCCAAGTCTGCAAGAGAAATGATCGAGAATCTTGAAAATGTTTTTCATAGGAAAAGTGCATTATCAAAAATGTTTATTATGCGCAAGATTCTTAAACTAAAATTTGTTGATGGAGATTTACAAGATCATTTCACCGTATTTGAGCATTTTATAAAAGAGTTAGATGGCGTAAGTAAGACGCCGACCGATGATACCGACAAAACATGTTATTTACTTCTTACAATGCCCGAAAAGTATGAAAATGTGATTACATCTATTGAAACTATCATGAATAAAGATAAAACTGTATATACTAATTCTGATGTAAAAACAAGATTATTAGATCAAGATAAAGAAAGTCTCAATAATAACGTTCAAGAAACTCAGCATTCGTTCTATACTTCGGCAAATAACAGCGAATATCACAAAAGTGTAATTTGTCACACTTGTGGTGGTAAAGGACATTTTAAAGGTGGATGCCCCTCAAATAATATATCTCAAAAACGTAATATGATAAATCGTGCGTATGGAAATCGTAGTCGAGGTTCACATGGTTCCCGTGGACACAGACGTGGTAGAGGAGAGGCAGCACCTAAACAACAGTTTGAAAATTCTAACCTAGCGCAGAGTGAAAATACGCAAGTAGAAGAGTTTGATTTTATAGCGACAGGTGATTTGACTGTGAATGAAGCCTTAACATCCGAACTGAAGTGTAGCAGAACAACGCAGGCAAATTTTATTTTGGATAGTGGAGCCACTAATCATTGGGTGTCTATAGATCTTGAAAAGTATATGCATCATATAGAAATTTTGGAGAAAAATGTAGGTATAAAAATAGCCAATGGTGTTGTTATGGTAGGCACGAAGAGAGGTTATTTAAGTGTAGAAACATGGAACAATAAAAAAGTACAAATTAGGTTAAATGTTATAGTTGTACCAAATCTTGGATATAATCTTTTATCTGTTAAAAATCTGACTAAAAGTGGTTACAATGTAAACTTTGACAGTAGTGGTCAAAATGCAACAATTACGAACAGTAAACTGAAAATTATGTGCCCTACTTTAGAAAATTTGTATATTGCAAATTTTGACATAAAACCTTCTTCAGAAAGTGCTATCTGTCTTATTTCTTCGAATAAAAGTGTGTTGTGGCATCAGAGGCTTGGTCATTTAAATGCGCAGAGCATGAAGTTACTGAGTTTGCCAAGCAATTATGGGGTGTGCAGTCCCTGTAATGAGGGTAAGGCAAAAAGAAAGCCTTTCAATGATGTTTCCATACCGAGATCAAAGGTTATTGGTGAACTAATACACAGTGATATTGCTGGTCCTTTTAAGATTCACACAAGAAATGGTGAACGTTATTACCAGACAATTATTGATGATTGCTCTCACTTCTGTCAAGTATTCTTGTTGAAACAAAAGAGCGAAGCAGAAGGTAATATTATTAATTATATTCGGCAATTAAAGGCTAGAGGTTATTATTCAGTCAGAATAAGATCAGACTGTGGAGGGGAATACTGCCCTGGTAAGCCAGAAGGCAGTAACTGACAAATTTTCACATTTTGAGTTATACATGTATTCCTATGTTTTTGACCCTGAGGAATTCAAAAAAAAAAAACCCAAAAAGTCGTATCTTTAACCGTTTAGGAGATCTACACTGTAGTTACTGCTTTCTGTCTATGTACATGTCAGTTACTGCTTTTTCACTTAGTAATTTTACTCAAGATTCGTACTTACTGCACTTTGTGTTAATATCGAGCTTAGTTAAATAAAAGAGAGTGAGAGTAGATTTTGTTTATCGTTAAAACATATAGTATTTTAAATAAAAGGAACCAATTATTTACTATTCAATGTTGATAAACATTGTTCTTCTTCATTACCATCTCATTTGTTTTGATGTGAAAACCTGTTACTTTTACATTTCTCTTTGTTTTGGTGTTGAAGAGAGTGTTTTAAAAGATTTGGTTCGTTCCGTTATATGCCATCAATGAGATTTACTTAAAATGGTCTTCATTTGCCTTAAATGTAAACACAGATTTTTACGTCCTGCTTATTTACAACATTTAAGTGTACCCAATAAGTGTAATAATAAGAAACGATCACCTGAAAACCCCACAACAGCATCATAAATTAATATATCGTTTACGAAATTAGTGCACGAATAATGTGAGAAATGTGGAACCCACAAAACTCCACAATTCTGACCACTGGAAAGAACCATATCCTTCATGCGATAATTGCCAACTTTGGCTGAAACATAAGAAGAAATATACAGATGCCCGCACTTCATACCAAAGTTATACAGATAAAATAGACAAAGGGGAAAGTGTAATATGATAAATGGAACGACCATAGTATATTCCATTGACTTACAAATGGTACTTATGTTACCCATGATAGAACAGTTTAAGCAAGTAATATTTACCAAGCAACTTGTAGTCTTCAATGAGTCATTTTTCCTCTGGGCACTAACAAAAAACACCTAAAGCCAATAGCATGAATGTGGCATGAAGGATGTTCGGGTAGGAAAAAAGAAGACATTACTAGTGTCATTCACAAATGTTTTACTTTGAATAGAGATGCAAAGACAATTGTTCTATGGATGGACAATTGTGCAGGACAAAACAAGAATTGGGCATTATTTTCCTACTTTGTATGGCTAATGAACTCGTAAGAGATCAAAGCTGATGCAATTGAACTTAAGTACTTGGAAGCAGGACATACATTTATGTCAGCTGGTAGTTTCCACCACCAAGTTTCTAAACAACTTAAAGATAAACAAAAGGTTTTTGACTTTTATGACTTTGTTGATTCTGTGCAAAACGCAAACTCTTGTAAAGTAATAGTTTCACAACTTAAAATCCTTCTGATTTTTTCAATCCCTTTGATTTCAGTTCTACATACATTATAAGTAACACCACACCAAACCTTATTTGAGTGATATGGTTCAGGTAACTTCTAAAAGAGGATTTCTGACCATGGAATATAAAACATCCTTCGAATCGGACAAATCCACAAAACTGAGTTTTTTTAAGTCTTCATTTGTGAAGAAAAATAAAGTTCCCAAACCTCCCACAAGAACCTCATTAAGAGGTGTAAACAAGTAAAAAATAACTGAAATGATCAACAAACTTCTGCCTTTGACACCAGAAATAGGCACTCATTTTGGAAAAATATTGCAGTCAGTGAAAAGCCAGATTTGACAACTGAAGTGGATTAACCAAGATGTACAAGCTTAAGTGTCATTTATACTTAGTTTTATATAATAGGTCTACTTTGTATTAGGCAATATTTTAAGGATTTGCAGAAGGTCCTTACTAAAAGAACCTAATAAGAGTTAGTTTTTAACTGTAATACTTTTTAGCATAAATATTTTTAAACCGTGGTTTAATCTAGGGCTAGACCCTAATTAATTGTTTAAATAAAAATGATCCTTGATTATTATCTAGCAACCCTGATTCTATCCAATTTTGTCCTATTAAAACAGTAGTTACAGCATTTTGCTTTAATATCGTACCTATTTCATGCTTTTTTACTAAGGCAAAAAGACGTAACAGAGCAGTTACTGCTTTTTGGCTTGGTAAAGATAGGTAATAATAGCAGTAACTGAAAATAAAAATACAGATTTATAATCTAATTACCTGGATTAGTAAGTTATATTGTAACGATAAGCGTTGCAAAAATAAAAATATATTATATATTAACT
>JAGFPH010000596.1:324611-339625 GCA_018207615.1 Philaenus spumarius
CCATAATTATTAATTATTGTGAAATATTTATTAAATTAGTTTAATTTTCTCAGGGGTGAATACCTGGCTGCTAAAGTACAAACTAATTGGATATTCGTGGCTCAATAAAGAAATTCAAGACATTGCGGCAAGACAACTATTTGTTTACTCTGACATAATTAAAAAATGAATATTTACAACAAGAGATATCAACATTACAAAATAATTAGACAAACAAATCATTTATGTATAAATCTGTACAAGTTATAATTAGGCCCTAGTCTACTTTAAAGTATGACGCAATAAGTAAAAAGTTTAAGTTAAGTTATTTCTCAAAATTTGTAAGATTTCAAAAATGCAGACTTCTAAGCTTAAAAATAATGGCCATATTTACTCACGATACCAGTTGTTTTTGTATTTGTACCTAGGATTTCACTGACTACTCGATATAGTTACTTCACTTTTGTTTCATTAACGCGTTCGTCCGATCACATGGCAACTTTTTTATATCTTCACTTTTTATGAAAAGTACACAACAGATTTCATTTTTTAAGTTTCCACCAACTCTGAAGCACCTCTACTACATTTCAGTATAAAATTCGTCGTGATTTTAAAGAAAATATCACATTTTTCAACAAATTCTCCACCACCTGCAACTAGCTATGCATACAGTTCACTACGCCATCTTGAGTTCTCTCTCCTTCCAGAACGTTCTCCCTCGTTCTCTCACGTTCTGTTCCGTGCAGTTTTGCACGTAGGCCATTTGTGCCAAGCCTTCCGTATTTCGATACACACGCTGATATTGTGACTTGTTATACATGTGTTTATTTTTAATTGCTTTTGCATTGTTTTTGTATAGTTAAAGTGTTTATAATTTAATCATTGCTTGTCTTTATTAACTATTCCTTTACACCGTTCGCCTCAACCGCACTTATTTAAAACAATCTCTTATATAGTTCACATACGTTTCATATGTTTATACATTAATATATTTTTTAAGTCTGCTTTTATTTTACCTACTTTTATAGTCTGCTCATTCTTTATACTTTATTTATTAAAAGTGATTCTACTGTAACTATTTTGCGTCATAAAGGAATTTATATATACAAAAATTATAAATGTTTATTATTATTATTGCGTCATTTTATTTATTTAGACCAAACCTCTGTGCTTTAGACACTATGGGAAACTGCTGATTTATTTTTCATCGTATAACATTTCTGTTACATGGCTGTTAGTGTTACAATATATAAAAAAATTATAACAGCTTTATCTCATACAAAATAAACGAACAAAAACTTAAGATTCTCGATTTCCACCATTTTCATATTTTGCAGTTACTGCTTTCTGGCTTAGCAGGGCAGAATACTCCTCTAATGCTTTTAAGAATTTTTGTAAACAAAAAGGAATTGTGAATGAATATACACTGCCCCATACAAAGCAGCAAAATAGTGTTCGTGAGAGAATAAATTTTACTTTAATGAGTAAAGTAAGAACTCTATAGCTGAGACTAATTTACCGAAATATCTTTGGAGCGAAGCATTGTGCAGTTTATCAGCTAAATCGTTCACCAACATGTGCTTTAAAGAAAAATGTACCTGCTGAAATTTTCCTGGGAAAAGTTAATTATGAGAAACTAAAAGTTTTTGGCTCAAAGGCTTGGGCTTATACGTTGCCAGTGTCAGCAGATAAATTAGAAAAAAGAGCTTTTGAATGTATAATGGTTGGTTATGCAAGAAATGGCTACAGACTCTGGAAACCCAAGACACAAGAATTAATCATTTCAAGAGACGTCACTTTTGATGAAAAGAGTTATGTTTATCAGAGTGAAACTTCCACAGTTAGTATTCCTCAAATTCCTCTAAACATTGAAGAAAATTTGAATAACATTAAAGTCATTGAAACTGGTCGAATTGAGGAAGAAGTGTCAGAAGCACCTCTTCGCAGGAATAACAGAATCAGGTCAGTTCCCAAGAAATTTGAGGATTATGTCGTATACAAGGACGATGTTCTTGAAGACAATAGCTCTGAAGAGGAAGTACTTTTAGCTTATTGTTTAATCACTGGAATACCTTCAACGTATGAAGAAGCTGTAAGTTCTGGCAGTAAGTGGAAAGAGGCTATAAAGAAAGAGATCAAAGCGCTATATGAACATGATACTTCTAAGCCTGCAGTTTTACCAAAGAATGTTAAAGCCATAGACACTCGCTGGGTATTTACAATAAAGTCAGATGGACACAAAAAGGCTCGTCTAGTGGCTAAAGGTTTTCAGGAAGAGATATTTTATAATATTTATGCACCAGTTGTTCAGATTTCAACGATTCGAATTTTATTATCAGTGTCTATACAGAAAGGATGGAATATACTTCAACTCAATATACCGTCAGCTTTTCTAAACGGTAGATTGGACAATGACGTGTACATTAAAGTGCCTAAAGGAATTAAGTGTCCTACAAATGCCTTAAAGTTGAACAAGAGTCTATATGGTCTTCGTTCAGCACCAAGAAAATGGAACGAGATGTTCGATGAAGCAGTTAAAAGGTATGGTCTATCCATATCCCAAAACGACTTTTGTTTGTACATTGGAAAAGATGTTTACCTCTTGATCTGGGTTGATGACATCGTTATTACCGGTAATCGAATAGAGTGTGAAAAACTTATTAATTTCTTAAAGAAGGAATTCAATGCTAAAGATCTTGGAACCATCAAAAGTTTCTTGGGTACTGAAGTCAAACTAAACAGTGGATTTGTAAGTATCTCTCAAAAAGACTTCATTAAGAAAGTTATAACCAAGTTCAATATGTGTGATTGCAAACCTGCCGAAACACCGATGGAACATAACTTTCAGGTTGATTTATCTTTACCAGTAGATAGAAGCTTACTCTACAGAGAATTAGTTGGGTCTCTTATTTACTTAAGTACTGTAAGTAGACCAGATATAACGTATGCTACATCTATACTCAGCAGATATCTTGATAAATCTACTCAGCAATTGTGGACAGCAGCCAAGAGGGTTCTTAGATACTTGAAGAGTACTAGCAATTTGCCACTGAAATTCTACAAAAGCCAAGATACTGGTATTGAAGCTTACTCAGATGCTGATTGGGCAGGAGATGTTAATACAAGAAAAAGCACCAGTGGATGTGTTGTTTACCACTGTGGAAATCCTGTATCCTGGTATACAAGAAAACAGACCAGTGTAGCACAGTCAACAGCTGAATCGGAATACATTGCCTGTTCAACAGTAGCCATGGATGTTGTGTACTTTCAGCGCATAATTGAAGATCTAAAGTGTGGCAATTCTACTCCTCTTGTGTTGGATGATAATCAGAGTGCTATTAACATTTGTGAGAGTTATGAAAATAGCAGACGTGCGAGACATATTGATATAAAATACGATATTATTAAAGACTTTCTTCATAAGAATCTCATTAAGTTGAAATATGTGCAGTCAAGTGACAATGTTGCAGATATTTTTACTAAATCTTTAAATTCATTCAAGTTTAGATTTTTTCATAATAAACTTAACTTATTGTAAGATTATTCTTTTATGAATAAACGGTACCAGGAACTGGCACATACATTCTCACAAATACATTTAAATTACTAAACAGATTCACTGTGACTTGTAGGGTGGGGTAGGATAGTTTTTTTATTAAAGTTGGAGATTAACTAATAAATATTATTATTATTATTATTATCTAGAGAGAAAACTATTCGATCGATTTCGAACAAATTTGCACCAAACACGTAAATTAGGTCTTTATAGATGCACGTAAAAATGTTTTAAAATTTTTTGAAAAACAACCCCCTTTATGGCCAAAAAACCCCCAAAAATCAGTTATTATTATTATTATTAGCTAAACGAGAATTTTTAGAAAGATGCGGGTTTTTGTATATGGTAGGGCACATTAAAGGCTACAAATAAGCAAAATTTTATCAAAATCGTTAGAGCCGTTTTTTAATAAAAAAATAATAACTGATTTTTTGGAGGTTTTTTGGCCAAAAAGGGGGTTGTTTTTCAAAATTGTTCCAAACCCTTTTTCGTGCATCTATACAGGCGTACTGGACATGTCTGGTGCAAATTTGGTTGAAATCGATCGAATAGTTTTCTCTCTAGCTTTGTCTACATACAGACATACATACAGACAGACATTTTGTAAAAACCACTTTTTTGGACTCAGGGGGTCCCAAAACGGATATTTCCACAAAAATCTCAACATCGATTTTTTTGCGATCACTATACTTTCTCTATAGGTACTATAGTATAGTGAGAAAGTAAAAATGAGACTGACTCAAAAAATGATTTAAAAGGAAGATATATTTTTTTTGTGTAATATGATTTAAATTGAGAGGAAGTGTCAGATAAATATATATTATATTTATATGATATAGGACAATTCAAATATATTACATAGGCTATGTTTAAATGTGATGTCATATGTTACTTAGATATCTGACATGTGTTTACGTCCTGATAGTTGTTTACTGTTCTTCTGATTAAAAATATTTTTACTTATGGTTCACTTTTTATGTTCTCTTTGAGTTCCTTTTACCATTTTCCTATTATTAATATCCTGACAGGGGCTTCAGAATTTCTAATTGTTTACATTCACCATACTACTCATTGAACATCCATTTATTGGCCTACATTTATTTGTAAGTTAACAAAATTGATTTTGACAAAAGTTTTTTTTTAAATTTGCCTCGGATTGCTTTTGTAGCCTACCCACAATGTTTTGTAATAATTAACAAATAACATTTTCTTAATAAAATATCACAATTCAACAAGTTAAAAAAGAATGACTAATTTAGGCCTACTATGAGAATATTAAATGACAAACTGTTAACTCACCCATAGGTTCAATGAATGTGAAAACTTTGTTGATAATTTTTAAAGCAGCATGATGCTGGCGTAGATGGTAGAGTAAAACAGCTTGGTTGTAATAGATGACACAATTTTCTACGTCTTCTAACGAGTCCAGATCTTCTATATTGAAATGAGCCTACATAGACATAATTAGAATCCAAAATGAGTTAAATTATTCTGCAGCACATTCTTTAGAGTAAAAGAATAACAACTTTAGCCTCACCTGAGCACACACCATGTTCATATTTTTTCTAAACAGATCAGTTTTTTTAAGTTCACTCTTGTAATATTCCGCCACAGCTTTGTTATGAGCGACTTTGATATCATGGGGTCGTGACGCTTCTAGCTTGCTCAAATTCTGAAGACATGCTGCGTAGCTACCTCGATTAAAGTCAGCTAAAGCAGCTTGAGCCCAGTCCCTCTCTTGCTCCGTAATAGTCCCTCCAGTTTCATTGTTTCCTCGTTCACCTTGAAGAGGTTCTTTCTCCGCCATTGCTGTGATAACAAATTATTGAAAGATATTTAATCATTATCTAATGGGTTTATAATTAAATAAATAATTTAAAGGTGTCATTCAATTAAAATTTCTTATTTTATAACTTTAATCTTTTCAATAAGTTATTTTATTAGTGAAAAACATAACTTTTTTTAAACTGCCTTGTAAAAATACCATTACTGATGAAACAATGGTCGGCAAGGCTAAATAAAGTTTGTAGCATAGTAGGCCTACTAAATATTTTGTTTTTTCTTTAAAACTGAGTTCTACCGAAGTCTCTCCATTTTCGGTACTATAAATTAATTGTTATTTTAGTAGGGTTTTAAAGGACTAAATCATATCCACAAGCTGCTTTACCTGACATCAGTTGGACTAATGAAGACAAGAAGTCGAATAAGAATAGGTCATAGCCAACGTCAATAGTTGGATTTGAACTATCGAACACTATCCAACTGCAATAATACCATTTAGTTTAGATCAGGTTTTTTTAGAGTACAAGCCAGCAGTGATAAAAAAAGTAGTGTAGGCCTAATTCAAAAATGTCACCTAACTTGTTTTCATCAAAAGAAATTCTGTTAAGTTTAGGTCTAGTCGTAGTTTTAGTCGATTTAGACCAAATAAACTGATTTATTGTTTAAATCATAAGATTCGTTAAAAAGGATAAATAATGCGGTAGCCTATTTTAAAGGACACATTCTGTCTGCATTATTTATAATTTGTAAAGCCATTAGGAATTACAACCTAACCAATACGTTCTTATCTATGTCAAACTATTTTACAATGCAAGCATAAACTAAAGAAAAGTATAAATAACAATATTACATGGATATTACAAGTAAGGTTAAGTTTGTATAATTAATTATGATATTTTTAGGCTATCAAAATAGGCTAAGTGTTAATGAAAACAACTTCTATTGCTTACCGTGTTTATTTTTGTATTTCCATGAAGTAATTTAATTACAGTTAACTTAAATGAAAAGAAGCAATATTCTAAAATTCAAATATAACCTCAACATTTATTTATGTTTATGTACAACTACAAGATACAAAAATAAAAGCTTAGAAAAATTGCAATGCTATTTGCTAAATGCAGGGAATGCGTAAGACAAGAGCGTCTAAAAATTTAGTAGATCAAAAGAGTGTGAAGTATATAACAAATAAGTGTCTGTCTCTATGCTCAAAGGTTTAAAGTATTAAGGCAAGTGGCATTATATCTCTTGGTATTATTATCTTTACATACATAGAACTATTCTTGTGTCTTTAACACAGAACTATACTTGAAATGTAAATAACAAATTTCAACTGATTTTACAATACATTTAAGATATTAATTTAGTAAATTTTAATACTCAGTTAATGATTTTGAAATAATTACTAGCCACATCAAAGTCATGTTTGAAAACTTTATAAAATTATTAGGTATGCTCATTTTAAAAGGAACTAAAATGGGCTGGAGCGAAGAGATTGTTTTGAATGATAAATAAAATAATATATAATATATAATTATTTGAGAAACACTCTAGTATTGGCCTATACCTTTGATTATGGTATAATCAAGGCCTATACTTATCTGTATATATAATTTGTATTGTGTACATACAATACTTTGTTTTGTTACTTTACATCTATCTAGATGGCGGAAAACCTGACTTTGCACGTTTGTTTTTAGGATAAAGTACCTGGACGACCGTTCAGTATTTTTAGCGAATTTCCATAGGAAAAATGAGCTATTGCAGTGGCTCTTATGGTGAGACCCAAGGTCGGGAGTAGCAAATGAGCACCGATCATGGTCCCCAGAACACGTTTTGGGGTGTCATTAAAATTCATATATATATGTATATATATATGTATATATATATGTATATATGTGTTCGCACTCTAGCGGCTGCATTTTAAGTCCGATTTGGTCCAAATTTGGTACACGTGTTGGTTGTCTATGTGGCTCGGACGAGTTCGTTAGCCAAAAAAATCCAACAACCGGAAGTACGTTTTTTGACCGGAAGTAACTATTTTTTTAGATTTTTACTAATAGAATGAAATTTTTGTAGAGTTTTTCTTAAAAACATAAATGTAGGCTGTTATTCTGCACATTTAGTTTTTTTACGCGACCTTATAGCTCGCTTGGTTCTTCCAAAATCGATCAAAACGTAAAATACCTTAAAAGTACTCGGTTTGAAGCCAAGTGGTGCAAACTCGCGAAATCACTAGGCGCAAAAAAATTCTACTAATATATTGCGTAGTACATACAGACAGTTGTTCAACGCCTTCGAGAGTAGACCCAAATTGTTGGTTAAAACCCTAAAACATAGGCATATAACCTTAATTTTGGAAATTTGCTCAACTCACGTCAGCGGTCCAGCTGCGTGGTCGAATTATTTTAAATTGTTTTTTAGGAAAATGTATGTAAATACGAATTGCATACTAAATAAATATGAATATTTTTTGAGCTTACGTACATATAACTGTTTATTTAAATAATAAAACAAATCATTGTAATTAGTTTTAACATTTTATTAGATTTTTTTTGCAGATATAAAACCTAGCGCATTCGAATCTAGACATCCAAAAAACTTCTATAGATACATGGTAGGTTATGTAACCTATCCAACGAATAGGTTATATTTGATACTGTCTATGTATTTTAGAAATAATAAATAATAATTACAATCATTAGATAATTTTTATATTACCTTTATAGAAATGCAAAGAATGCAGAAACTGGTGAAAAGGTTTCAGAACGGTTAATAACAGCACAGAAATAATATTTTAGTTACTGCAAGTTTGGTGTTTGAATAAAGAAATAAGTTGAAAATTTTACCACCCGATACATTGTTAATGATTTATGTTTGTTAAATAGTATATAAATATCTGGAGCTAAAATTAACAGATTAATATCTGTTTGTAAAATATCTTTATTGTACCTATAAATAATGTATCTATTCGCCTATACTTAGTGACTTCAAAGGTGGAATATAAAAGAAGTTCAGAGTTTATATTTTATGCACATCTTCTGAGTTTATGCGCATTTTTGCAGACATAAGACCTAGCCCATTCGATTCCTGACGTCAAAAAACCCCTATATGTAAATTTTCATCAAAATCGTTATAGCCGTTAGCGAGATCACCGAAATAAATGCATAAACAACAAATATACAAGAATTGTTCGTTTAATAAGATAAGATAATATACTGTAGTAATATAATATACTAGTAAGCCCCAGTGGCGGATTTACGTACTTGAGGGCCCGTCGCACTTTATCTTTTAGGGGCCTCTTAGCTGCCGTTAAATGTTAACCCTTTACATTTTCCCATTGGAATGAATTTCAATAACTAACACTTATGTTGTAAATAAGTTTACTAACTATCACTGTAGCATTACATTTACATTATCTTTTTTTTCAATTAGGCCTTTATGAATGTATTTATAGAAAGTATTTAAAAAAAAAATGTTTTCAAGGATTCATTGGAAACAATAGTAGTAATAATGTTAATTCTAATAAAATAAAAAAAAAAACTGTTTTCTTAATATCAACATTTTTTATAGACTTTTTGAGCAGCAAACGTGTATATCAGTTTGTGACAGTGGCGTAATCAGGATTTGATTTTGGGGCGGGCCCAGCACCGGAGGGGTCTGAGGGGTATTTTTGAAATTTAATAGCTCTACAATTTCTTGAATAGTGACTGATAATAATTTCATCGGTGTCAGTGTTGACATCTCGATGAATAGATAAAAAGGCAAGTGTTGTTAGCCTTTTTCACCCATAGAGTTTCTCAGATAGGTTTTCTACCTTTTAAGTGTCGAAACTGACCTAAAATAGAAAAAAATAATCAATTCCGTGTAAATAAAACTATTTTGTACCTTATTTACAGCTTAATATTGAAATAATAACTATTTTGTTTGTAAATTTGGTTTTAAATGCAATTTTAGCTGAACAAGTAGTGCAAACAAATGTGAATCTAATCTGTTATATTTTTACAATTATTACTATGGCTTTTAAATAGTTATTATTAGGTTAACAAAATCTTGTTAAGAGCGTAGTTTATAGTAATTACCTTTCAACTGATGCAGTTGTAACAGGAAGGACAGCCAAGATACTCAGTAAAATTGTCATGTTTGGAAACGCATCATCTTCTTCTTTCAGGGACTTGAGCACTGAAGGTACATGTTTCGGAATAACTTGGGATTCCTTCCAGTGACTTTTCCATAAATCCCACTCAGCACGCAAGATATCCTTGTTTGAATGTTCCAAATCAGATTTGAAAAAATGCAGGGATAGAATATTGTTCTTCGGTAATATTCTTCTGGAGTTTTTGCCTCTACGTTTGACCTAAACCTCTGTGTGCCTACAGTTCTAGGTTTTTTTGGTTTGATTCCCAGTTTTTCTCCTATACATATGGCCTTCTCACAAAGTTGCAAAAACTGTATGTCCCCATCTTTCCTCATTTCGGAAAATGTTTGATAAGCTAACTCAATTTTCTTCATCGCTGAGCTCAAGTCAATGTTCTCTTTCTGCAGGTACTTCGAGGTTACATTTGTTAAGGATAACATTTTAGTCATGATGGTCAAAGGCATTATAAAATTCAATTTGCACAAGCATGCATGGAGGCTAGTTGCTTTAGAACCATGTTCATCGCCCCATTCAATTATTTTTTCTAAGGCACCTACAATACACTGGAACGATTCTTCGAATAGACTAACAGCATCATGTCTCTCCACCCATCTTGTCTCTGAGGCATTGTGTATGGTACTATTTTCTTTACCTGCAGCAGATAAGGCATCTCTCATCACTTTGGTATGCTTTGCTAATGCTCTGAAACAAAGTGCTCACTTCTGATATTGTTGACAAACAGTTCCGAACACACGGGATCTTGCTGGCATCGCTGAGACAAAGATTGAGAAAGTGTGATGAGCAGTGAGTGCAAACTGCTTTAGGATAGTCTTTCTTCATTTGGGCCTGAACTCCTGTAAATGCTCCACGCATTGCTGAGGCGCCATCATACCCTTGGCCTCTCAGATGGTTTAAGTCTAATCCAAATTTTTGAACTTGGGTTTTAATTGTTTGTGCAATTGCTGCCCCTGTCAAATCATATATTGGAACAAAAGTTATAAAATCTTTCCTAAGTTCCAAGATATCACTGTCTACATAGCGTAAACATAGAGAAAACTGCTCAACTCTAGAAGTATCTGTGGTTTCGTTTCCAAGAACGGAAAAAAACTTTTTATTTTGAACTTTTGGGCTGTAGTACATTGCAATACCTGCTGCCGAAGATAAATGATCCACAAGTACCTTGTCCCATGGACTGCCCGGTAGCTCTGTAGTTGCCATCATTTAAGGTAGGCTCTTCAACCATTATTCGGCCAGAGTCTCTATGACCACGGAACGAAAGCTCTTGGCGTCCAAGGAAAATAGCATTTTCAACCATGGATTGTAATATTAATCTGTTTTTTGCAACTTCTTTCGCATCTTTTTTTGATTTTGCTCATTGACATCAAGCACTTTCCAATCAAAATCTTCAAAAACTCACTTGATGATTTGTGTGCATTTTATGGTATGTGTTTCTGTTTTTTTTATTTTCAAACATTGAAATTGCATCCTTCCAATCTCTAAATGGTTTACTTACTAAAGTTTCAGGTTTTTCATGTGATCCATTTCCAACGGCACTAGGAGAAAAAAGAACACCCTCCTTGCAGAAAGCTCTATTTAGTTTGTCAGAATAAGTTATATTGAGTTGTAGTTTGACTATTGTAGCTCGTGCATCACTGAAGATGGCGACTTTGTCGTTGAAACTCGTTTGAGTTAATAAACGTATTAGTTGTGAGATTTTGTGTTCTAAGTTTATTCTATCGAGCATATTATTGTCGGGGGTATCTCACGAAGCTAAATATTGTGATATATAAGTAGCTGCGCTACGACAACTGTACACTACTGAATACTATAATATATCCCACTAAGTACACCCTTCTCATAATCAATCCACAGATTTTCCGGATATGTGGTGGGAGATATTTCGGAAGGCACAGCCTAAACTTTATCACAAATTAATGATTGCTAACAATTTCTGTTTTAATGTATGTAAGTTGAAGTTGCCAACAGATACAACATTCCGTTTTGCTTAAGAGTCTGCTGTAGTGGCGGCCATCTTGGATTTTTATCCGATAAGAACAATGTTAAATTTCAAACCATTTATTTCGTTTATTTTTTATCATACATTTGTTTGCAAGGTCTCATTTTAAGCTCAATTACAATACCCATCCATTTTGCATTTTAGATTTAAAAAAATTATTTTCTTTTGTTATGTAATTGACATTTTGTAAGTACAAATTTTGAATTTTTTTCCTAACACAATAAAAAATTAATAATGAAAAGTAATTTGCAAGCCGGATCCGAAATTTTATAAAGAATATTCAGTTTTTTCAGCACTCAATTACAAAAGATGAATTTATAAAATGGTTTGAAATGATGCAATGTCAAAGCGCTCAGCCGCAATAAAATTGCACTGTTTAGATACGGTTATAAAGAGAAGCGTTTGCGTTTCCCGTTACTTTCTCGTTTACTGGAGCACACCCAGTTCACAGTGAATGATTTTTAGGTCATTAATGTAAATGTTTGGTGTGTGCTGCTATCTCTTGGTAAAATAGTAAACTACTAGAATTAGAACAATTACTGTATTTTAGCAGAACAAAAACCTCTAACAAGACTGCTTCAGCATTTAATTTCTACAACTTTAATATTTTACTGTCAATGAAATAATTAGTAAAAAAATATTGTACTGTAGAAAAAGAGTATAATTATAAAATAGCCCTGCCCTTTCACTTTTGCTGCTTTTTATTGTGACTTATCTTTCCTGAATTTTATAGGAAGTTTAGTGACCGATTTATAGGAGTTTTGGTATCAGCTGTTCTATAAAGTTCAATTTTACTTTCTCACTATACTATAGTATAGAGAAAGTGTATAGTGATCGAAAAAAAATCGAAGTTGAGATTTTTGTGGAAATATCCGTTTTGAGACCCCCTGAGGTCAAAAAAGTGGTTTTTACAAAATGTCTGTCTGCATGTCTGTATGTATGTCTGTATGTCTTATGTATGTCTGTATGTATACAAAGCTAGAGAGAAAACTATTCGATCGATTTCAACCAAATTTGCACTAGACATGTCAAGTACACCTGTATAGATGCACGAAAAAGGGTTTTGAACAATTTTGAAAAACAACCTCCGTTTTGGCCAAAAAACCCCCAAAAAATCAGTTATAATTTTTTTACAAAAAAACAGCTCTAACGATTTTGATCAAATTTGGCTTATTTGTAGCCTTTAATGTGCCCTACCAAATGCAAAAACCTGCATCTTTCTAAAAATTCTCTTTTAGCTAATAATAATAATAATAACTGATTTTTGGGGGTTTTTTGGACATAAAGGGGGTTGTTTTAAAAATTTTCAAAGCCTTTTTACGTGATTCTATAAAGACCTAATTGACGTGTTTGGTGCAAATTTGTTTGAAATCGATCGAATGCTTTTCTCTATAGATAATAATAATAATATTTATTAGTTAATCTCCTACTTTAATAAAAGTATACATAGCTAGAGAGAAAACTATTCGATCGATTTCAACCAAATTTGCACCAGACATGTCCAGTAGGCCTGTATAGATGCGCGAAAAAGGGCTTTGAAAATTTGTGAAAAACAACCCCCTTTTTGGCCAAAAAACCCCCAAAATATCAGTTATTATTTTTTTATAAAAAAACGGCTCTAACGATTTTGATAAAATTTGTCTTATTTGTAGCCTTTAATGTGCCCTACCATATACAAAAACCCGCAACTTTCTAAAAATTCTCGTTTAGCTAATAATGATAATAATAATAACTGATTTTTGGGGGTTTTTTGGCCATAAAGGAGGTTGTTTTTCAAAATTTTTCAAAGCCTTTTTACGTGCATCTATATAGACCTAATTGACGTGTTTGGTGCCAATTTGTTCGAAATCGATCGAATAGTTTTCTCTCTAGATAATAATAATAATATTTATTAGTTAATTTCCAACTTTAATAAAAAAAACTCTCCTACCCCACCCTACAAGTCACAGTGAATCTGTTTAGTATTTTAAATGTGGTTGTGAGAAAGTATGTGCCAGTTCCTGGTACCGTTTATTTAATAATATCTTTATTTTATGGATCTATGTGCACATTATGCACATATCTTCTTCTTTATATATAATACGTGAAGCCGTTTTTTGTAAACACAACTCCTTCCTTATTCCTGGACCAATTTTAATGTTTGAGGTTTCAAAAAATTCGTCTCATTTCGCAGTTTTGCAATAAGGTTTTAGATGTCAAAAATTCTTATCCTTAATGGCGTGAGCTAATCTCAAAGGTCGGGTTTTCCCCATATGATTAACATGGAAAATATTTAAAAAACCATTTCTATACAAAACAGCTGTTTATAATTAGAAACAAACTAATCCAGCTGATTTCGTGGATGTAAATAACGATGATTACAGTAGTCAGAAGGTTATAAAAACATTTTAATACAAAACAGCTGTTTATAATAAGAAACTAACTAATACAGCTGCTTTGTGGAAGTAAATATTGATTTTTATAAGGAAGAAAATGAATTATTTATTCAAATTATAAAATTTACGAACTAATTTGTTTTGAAAATTTAACATTATTTACCATCTTAGTTTTGAGGTTATTATTTATAACTTTTTTGTTAGGTTTTTGATTAAGTGTAGACCTGAGCCTTACTGGTTCTTTTAACCTTTATTATTACTGCTGTTATAAAATGTAAGAAATAATTTGATTTGAACATTTAACATTATTTACCATCTTAGTTTTGAGGTTATTATTAATCCTACACTTTTATTATAAATAAAACATAACATATGTTATGCATAAGGTCGCACCGGGGGTTGGCGTGCGGAGCACGCAGGGGTCTCCCCTAGTATAGTAGACTAGCTGACCCGTTCGGCGTTGCCCGTGGTTGTTAGTATTTTCAGTCTTTTTGACGTAATTGTATTCTTTTTAAGTGTTCGTTGAATACCCGTGCGTATCCTACTGTGGTCATGAAAAAAAGGCTACGCTATTTAAAAAAAGCACTGAAAATAGTATTCCTGTAAACTACTATCTAACATGAAACATCTTTAAATATATCGTTTTAATTTATAGTTTTTACTAATTTTGACTTTCACTTAATTTCATTGACAATGTTGCGAGCACCTACAGCCTAAAAGGAAGCTACGTACCTTATTCGTTCTTATAGGGATTTTTAGTAACTTTGACCCCCCCCCAAACTGCCCTAAAATTTCGAATTTCTTTTAACCCTTTCTTAGCGAGGGTTTAAATTAGCTGGGGGTCGTAGAAAAGATATTTGAATCACTTTGTAACATCCGCGTTAATTTAGGATGTAACAAACTGGTTCAAATGTAATTTTAAATGTACAGGCCTAATTAGTATAAGATATTGTTTAGTATTTAAATATACAATTATATATCAAAATAAAGCTATGAATGTGATATTTTAATGGCATTTAGTTTAATTCAGATTGTTTATTTATATAATATGTTTAATCTCGTGTATGTTTATGGTTATGTATGGTGTCAAATAATTTGTTTGTTATTATTATTATTGATAGCAAAAATATGTTTTGAAAAGTATTAAAAAATTCATAGTTATGATATATT
>JAGFPH010000596.1:339635-357483 GCA_018207615.1 Philaenus spumarius
ACTTGTACTATTTACTTTCTTGTACTTTACTACTCTTGGGAATATAACATTTTTTAAATACTTTTGAAATACGTCTGCACTGGATCAAGACTAAAATCAGAGTGCTTACTTCGCCGAATATATTTTGTAACTCCCTCCTTAACAATTGAAAACCGCCTTCGATTTTCGTTTGCGCTATTTAGCCGAACATGGCATGTCGTGGTTGTAATAGTTTTTTTTTAAACATAATTGGTCGTATTTATTTTAATGCAATTGTTTATTTTCACTTTCCTAATTATATATATCCACCTTTTTAAATGTTAATATTGTTTTATTCACTTAAAATATCCAATTCATTTATTTTATATAAACATACACTTGTATTCTCACACTTGATAATTCCACACAGCTGTTCCGCTGCTTGGCTGCCAGCTGCGATTACCGAAAACAAATATTAACCCGTTAGCATTGCTAACCTGTCTTATTCACACTATAGCCCAGTCGGTATAGGTTACAACTACCAGTAATTTGCAATACGGCTGAATTTTTTTTTATAAGTACATTAAAGTATGTAGATTAACATAAAAAAAAGTTTACCAGTCTATCGATTTCCCAAAGTCGATAAAAAAATCGATTATCATTATTTTTCGATTATCCTTAATATTTCGAGCTGGGATGAAGATAGAGGAAAATAAAAATACCACCGTGTAGGGGAGGTATTTTTCAACAAAAAAGGTCATGTGTATTTATTTCGTCTGAGCAATGGTTTGTCTGGAAAAAATTCGATAATGCAGGTATGTATTTTGCAGCAGGGGAAATCACTAAAAGGGGACATCTTATTCATATATGAAGCGTTGGCTCATTCTAAATTGGCCGAACTTTAATATATCGAATTGAAACTTGACATAGTAGTTAAAATATATATTTTAAACATTTATGCTGAGTCTCAGCTTGTTATCTTGAAAATGACCCGATCTAGGAGTCGATTTCGATTATCGATTTTACTAGTACCGGACTCACGAACTAATTTCAATCTATTCCAGTTTCGTCAATTTTTGGAATATCAACATCAAATTTCTTTTACAAGTTGAGTACACCAGTATAAATATTCTTAGTAAGTATGAACGATTTTTTTCATGTTATTTTTAAAAACGAGGCGCTTGAAAATGGTCTTCTGTTTTACCTATCTCGTTTTAACTATAACACCTTTGGATTCAACGACTCCATTTTCGACATTTTTGAACATATCGATTTAAAAATTGGTACAGCAGTTAAAAACACAATTGTTTTTTGCTATACTTATTTTAAAAACTATATTTAAAAAATTGACTAATCTGCAGCCGATTAACTTAAGCGTTTTGATGAAAAATCTAAAAAGGTCTAAAATTATACTTTTTTAAGTTACTTGTGCTTTGAAAAGTAAATAATAAAAAAGGTTTATACTCCTTGATCTTGTTTGAATCTATATATTTAACTTGTAAAAAAACTTTCAGGTAGATATTTTGAAAATTTTCTAAACTGGAGCTGTTTAAAATGAATTGGTGGGTCCGGTACTCCTAAAATCGATAAACCCATTAATAAGTCAAGTGGCTCTAGATCGGGTAATTTTCAAGATAACAAGCTGAAACTCAGCATAAATGTTTAAAATATATATTTTAACTCCTATGTCAAGTTTCAATTCGATATATTAAAATTCGGCCAATTTAGAATGAGCCAACGCTTCATATGTGAATAAGATGTCCCCTTTTAGTGATTTCCCCTGCTGCAAAATACATTCCTGCATTATCGATTTTTTTCCAGACAAACCATTGCTCGGACGAAATAAATACATATGACCTTTTTGTTGAAAAATACCTCCCCTACACGGTGGTATTTTTATTTTCCTCTATCTTCATCCCAGCTCAAAATATTAAGGATAATCGAAAAGAAAAATGATAATCGATTTTTTTTTCGACTTTGGGAAATCGATAGAATGGTAAACTTTTTTTATGTTAATCTACATACTTTAATGTACATATAAAAAAAAATTCAGCCGTATTGCAAATTACTGGAACTTTTGGTCTAAATTGACCTCTACCGACTGGCCTATTATATTTACACACATTTGTTTTGAAATCAATAACACTTTGGTTAAACTCATAACTAATTTACAATGACTTTACTTAATTTCTACTATTTCTTATGCTAAAACATGAATGAATTTACATCGTTAAGAACTGTGAAAATGTTCTTACTTGTCAACATAGGCTATGATAAATTTTACTCAGTTTGTTTAATATTTTGGAAAAGGTAAGTTTACTTTTAAATTAGATGTTATTGTTTATGCATTTTAGTGTTTATTTTAATTATTTAATAGGCCGAACTCCCGAAGTTGTTTCAATTTATTTATTTAGGTTATCTTGTATAAAAACGAAATTTTGAGGTTAATATGTGAAACTTACTATCCACAGTTCTTTTAATTTTCCAGCCAGACTTCTTTACCCTTGATTTTATACTTTCAATTTATTCTAACCCTCTCAGTTGCTTTAAAATGTTACAGTATGAATATAAAACTTTCGCAATTTGGTTACATTATAACTGTTTTTATAATAATGATTTGATTATTATTATTTACCTAATAATTTTAATATTTATTATTGGTATTGAAATTTAAAAAAAATTAAAAAAAATTAAATCACCTACAAACAGCAATAATAACTACCTTTGTGTCCTACTATTTGTAGGAGAAATAACTAAATTAAGTTAGTGGAAAATGCAAAAATGGTGACACAATAGGCTCCCTTATTTTAATGAGTAATTTGACTTTACTTATATTTATAATTTCTGACTGTAGGAATTATTATAGTTATCCGTTTTAATATTTACATTTTATGTTGTAATATTTATTTTGTACTTACTTATTTAAGTCGTCCATTTTTAGAAAATTGGGGTGAACAAAATATGCTTTTACTTTAACTTCGTCCAGAGCATTTCCTGGGATAGTGCTTCCGACATATATTGTAAAGTCATCGCTGTTTAGTTTTATAGGAATACAAGTTACCGGATTATCTTCTAAAGTGCGTTTTTTGCATTTACTCATACAGTGCCCGGCTGTCAGCACGTATTTTCGACTCAAAATGGTGCCTCCACAAAACAATCTGTATACATGTGGTACCTTTAAAACATATATTTTAGTCAGGTTGTTAATGAACTTTGCAATATTATATTTAACACTATCACTATACTATATATAACAAATAGCAATATGCTGGTCTGCCACGTTTGAGAAACTTTTTAATATATTTTTTTTTTTACTTACATTTAGTATATATAGGTAGGCTTTAGGCTTTACATTATGGTTGACTTTAAAAAAATACAATGTATGGTGTGGTTAGGTTGGTGATAAACTTTATAATCTTATGTTTAATAATAGTTATTTTATACACAACAAAATGCCTTTTTGCCACAATTCTAAATTTGAGAGATTTTGGCCAAATCTTTCTGAAATTTGTATTTACGTTTAGTAGGTTTTAGGTTTTAGGCTTAGTTTGTTCTAAATGCTTTGGGTTTGGTTTAGGTTTTAACACGTTGCTAAACATGTTTTAATATGTTTGTTACTCCAGCTTAAAGAGTTTGTTTTATCATATATTGTTAAACAATTTAAATAATATTTATAAAGTTTACAAAACCTTTGAGTGCATTTGATACTGCATGGATAAGATATTTATGAAAATGTTCAAACTTTTTTGTCTACGTCTTGGACTAAAAAGTTGGAGTTATCAAAACAGTTTAATTCAAACGATTTTAGAAGTCTTACAACAATTTTGAGCTGTCTCGATATCGGTTCTACTAATAGCGCATTTTATCAGCGAACTTATTTGCATTACCACATCTACATTTTCATTAGACTTTCGTAACATAAATTGTTTCATATAAAGGTTTTGCATAAAATTTAGAAGGCTTGCACTATCTTTGAATGAATCTTTATTTTGCCCACTCACAAATTTTACAAAAGGTTCTAGTTATTAAAACAAATTTAAAAAATTGTTAATAACAAACTTATAATATAACGAAAAATAAACATTTTTCAATTAAAGATTTAATAGGATTTACCATTGCTATAATAATATTTTTAATTCCCGATGCAATATTTTTCATATAAAGAGAGTTATAGTAATTATACATTTTTGTTTAAATTTTTACTTTTCAACCCCCTTAGTAGTAGGCCTAAGATTTAGCAAAATGTTAACAAACCAAATTAAGTTTGTCCATTAAATATTTTATGTATGTGTCTGGAAGAAATTATTGCAAAATTTCATATTGCCCAAAACTTTTCAGATAATTATACGGTTTAGGTGTTTGAACATCATGAAACGAAAAATTGTTAGAAATATTTCGCAAATCGCCCTATGGTAAAGACAGCCAATTATACGTTTTCGTAATCTTCTAAAACCATAATGATCAATCTAAAACGTTCTTCAACAAATAAGCGTTGTGTAAAGCTATGCATATGAATTGTACACAAACATTTGTTGTTAGTTATTTTTATAAAGCATTTATTTATATAATTTATGTTAAAGATATTAAAATTCAGATACTTACCTCAGAATAAACAAATGCCATGTAAGGATACTTATGGATCTTTTTTACATATTTTCCGCCAACTATGAAATGATGTCCTTTTTGCAAAAAAATTGGTAATTGTGGTTGCATGTCAAATCCCATACGTGTTGATGAAAGGTTATTCTGTGTATTATGAAAATAATGTAAGTCGCTGCCTGCGGCAATCAGTACCATCATCATCATATTATATGCGGCCACTTTGATAGAGCCCATTATTGATGGAGTTCAAATAAAATAAGATTATCGTCTATAATTATTCTTTATATTGATTTTCGGATTTAGTACTTTCAAAAAGAGATCTGTAAAAATACAAAAAAAGAAAAAAACAGTTTTTAATTTAATTTTAAATTGAATATATTTGTTATAACGAAGACATTTTGTTATATTTAAATTGTTGTACGAAGACAAATTTATAAAAAAATATCAATAATTACCATTACAATATACTTTTACAAATATTTAATGGCAGTTGCAACTAATTTGTAATTGTTTCCATTTAAGAATAAGCATTAATCAAGCATGGGACACTAACTAAACCATTACCTAATAATTCTTTATTTTAATTTCACGTAACGATTTTGTATGTAGGCGTGGAAAGAAACATTTTATTTTAAACATATTTAAAATTTTAAAATAGTTGTGAATTTTAGTTTAATTAGAGTGGGGAATATATAAATATGACTATTTATTTTATATATTAGTGGACAGTACATAAAGTGAAATTTTGTGTTTGGTTATTAATAATTCAAAATGTAAATACAAATTCAGTAAAAGTTGTTCATGTAACAGGGCACTCAACATCTTACTGTATTTTGAGGACAAGTACACAAAATTTTCTACACTTCAAAACGAATATCTTCTTTGTGTAAAACTAAATTAAAATATAAAGCTTAAATATTAAATGAACCGTTAATTTTTGAAACAGATGATAAAGACAGGAAACAGTTTGTTACAAAATATTAACCCATTTCAACTACTTCCTTAGAAGAAATTATTATGTTGCTAGCTTATTATGTTATTATACCCACAACAATATCTTCTGAAAGTAGTTTCTACTTTAGAATACTCAAACAAATTTGTCTAGCCTTACAAGTTGTACCGCCTTTAAAGAAAAATGACGGCAATTTGGAATGCGTGCTGGGCTAAGACTAAGATGGTACATACAATCCTATAAGAATTTACCGAGTACAGCAAAAGATCTGTAACCTTACCATATTTAAAGTTGATATTGAACACCTGAGTTAGCTATTTACAGGAAATACAATAAATACAATTCATATAACAAACAGTTTGTTTATTAATTACTTGCAAATTGATCTGCAAAAATCATATGCCCTTAAAGAAAAGATTTAAATTGATATGCCCTTAGTTATAATTGAAAAGAAATTTTAGAATAGTTTACCTTTACAATATTGATTTTGATTAAATTTAAAAGATCCCTCCCCTAAAGTAAAATTAGAAAAACCCTCCCCATTTATAATAAAAAGATTTATTACAATTTATTAATTTTTACAAGATTACAAGATTAAATACATTGCACCATGGATTTATTAATAACATTTGTTTTGTTGGCCAACCTTAATACTAAGTCAAATTAAATAATAAAAATAATGGCGTTTTATGATTTTCAGAGACGTCTCTCATTTAAAAAAAAAGGTTTTTTGAATTTAAAATGAAATCCCTTGAGGATTGTAGTTCCAAAAATTTGCTAGCTGTCCTATCCAAATTATTTAATTAAAAGAAATTTACATACAGCCTTTATCAGATTATTTTTGTATTTTTCTTGATATAAAATAGCCTTCATTACTTCTGATTTTAAGACATAGGTAATTGCTATTTTGAATTATATATAAATTATCTATTAATAGTCACTGATATTTCACTAAGTTGTTCTTTTGAAGACAGAAATTTTCAAAAGTTAAGCTTATTCAGTTTCTTGTTTGTCATTGTTGCACCAGTTGTACACTATGAAACAAAATACAACATAATTTTAGTTTCAGAACCAAAAGGTTAAGTGCAAAAATCATGTGCAAAACAGAATTGTAATATTATGCAAGAAACTGAATGTATGTTTGTGCAAGAAACTGTACAGTAACATGCTGCCTGAAACTGTATGGTAACATACATATGGTTTTATAAAATTAATCACAGAAAACTTTGAACAGAGACTATTACTCTACTAATATGTTTTTCCTTTATATAGCACAAAAGGCTACTATATTTTAAACTGAAATTTGCTGAAGGCTTATAGGCTGTATCATAGGGTTAAAAGAAATGGCTGTATAGGTTAAATTTACTTATAGATTAACAAAATTACTCTGTAACTGCAGATATATAATTATAGTTAAAATTTACATCAGTACAAATTAATATAGCAACTCAGATGGAAATATAATTAAGAATTTGTTTAAATATTTACCTGGTAACAGATGTCAAAATGTTTAAACGTATTCACATGTTTTGTGATGTAACGAACTTGACCGTCCGGTTTAATAAATGAATAACTTTTGCGACATTACTGGTTTTCCGCACTTTGTGAACGACTATTTTTGATTTAAGAACTAGTTTACATTTCACTTCGCGTTTTACAAGATTTTTACTTTGAAATGAGGTTTTCGAAGTTTTTCATGTCGGTCGTTGAAGGTCTTTTCAAGTTCAAGGTTAATTTCAAAAAGAAAGACGAAGGGAGGCTTGCATTACTTGCCTTTATCAATGACTACATATATAGTCATTGCCTTTATCTACGCATGCGCTTATGCAGTATTGATAGTCAGCTGTTTTTAGTTATGTTCGCTACCCGCTAGATTCCGTGGGCGTTCAGTGTATTAAGCAGGGATTTACTTTTAGTTTAACGAGAGTGCATTTTTGCTTCAAATAGTGGCGCGCTATTTAAATAACGGCACACAGTACATTTTCTTTTAAGAGGGTAGGTGTAACCTCAGGATAATATCAAAAAACAAAAATTTTCAGGTAATCGTTTATGAGTTTCGATTATTAAAGAATATAAAAGTAAACTTTTATTATAATTACTCATACATTTTTTACAATCTTTCTATAAATTCCTGAGATATTTGGCAGTCAAACAATAAAATGAGTAATATTATACTGGTTCAGAGTTTTATTATTAAGGTACTGATTCCCAACAAAATAGGTTACTGCTATTAACCTTTTAAGGAATTTAAAAAAACAAAGTAAACTAAATTTCACATGAATAAATAATGTGTTAAAAGTAATTAAGTACAATTAAAAACTATTTTATGTTTACAAAACCTATATACAACACTTTATTTTTACCTTTTGGCAGCAGAGAAATGTGATTATTTAAAGAGAAAAAATATCCACGGTTTATATATTTTGTTCTATTAGACAATCAATTATAAATTCAAAGACTAATATGCATACCTATTGTTTGTCTAAAGAGTTATTGTTTTAGAACAATATTTAGGTTAGATTCGGTCAAATGTTTAGGCATTTTTAATGAATGATGAAATTAGTATTTATTTTTCTTTGTATTTAAACCTTGAAATGGATTTCAGTATACACCGTCAGTCCAACAAATTCAATACCTCGTGCAAACAGATTTACTACAACAGAAACTGCTAAACAAAAATAATTACAAAACATATGAACTTGGTTTATTTAATCTATGCCCTCTACAAAAAATACATTTATTGGAAAAGATTTTTTATACATTGTGTTAGATTAAATAAAATAATTAATTGTAACTTATATATTCAATTATTCAGAAGCTGTATGAATTTCAGTTAACGTATTACAACTTAGAAATGCTATAAAGTTAGGCCTACTTTTGAGAAAGCTTTATTTCTAAAGCGTTCCAAAACAATTCAAGAATAAAATCATGCTTTGGTCACTACAAATTGAATTAAGTATCACCTCAATTTAGATGATTTATACTTACGGAGAGGACGTTGTTCTTCAAAATATGGGTAAGAGTTTCTTAAACTCAATTGATTTACAGAAATCAGTTTTTGACGTTTAAAAAACTATATTGGAGCGTACTTTATCTAATGATATGTTGTAAATAACAATAACACAATGCTAAAATCTATAAAAGTTTAAAGTACGAAAGAGATATAAATAATATGCCATTTCTCTGTAATTCTAAAATCAACTCAAGTTTTATGAAATAAAGTAAAACAATGTGTTATATGTATTTGAATAATGCAGTAATAGCAATAAGTGTAATAAACATTAAATATGTTTAAATGTGTATAGTATTTCAAAGAATATATGGGTTAGTTTCGCTTTTATGTGCCGCTTTGCTCTTGCGTTACCGGTACTTTGAATAATTGTAAATGTTAAGTTAATACAAGTAAACTAAAACTGGCACAGTGATACGTGACTGTCAAATATGTTTCTCTTTACTTTATCATAATGTTGAGGATTAAAGCAACAAAAATGTACAAGCAATTTTTAAATCAAAGTTTTATATTAGGCTGTTTTTAAATAAGCTATTACTGTATTACTAGGTTATGTTATATGGCTATGTTGGTTGCAAAATAGCCTAATAAATAGTTCTTGTTAAATTTGTTACATTCTGTAGTTATGTAAATTTACTTTTTACCATGATTTTATTAATTTAAATAATCATTCAACGACAATAAGTTAGGCACATTAATCTACTTACTTAACTTATTTTCAAGAACAATAAAGTTTGAAGGTAACTAATCTAGTCTTAGCTTAACCTTAAAATCTATTATTTCATGTATACAGTATTTGTTTTACAAACACTTATATAGGCCTATATCAAAACAATGTTTATTTCAGTTTCAGTTAATTCTGGTATGTATTTCCGAAAGTTACTGATTTATTAATTGTAGTAAAGCAATTAAACAGTGTGAGTATAAATTCCTGCGATCGCATAGTATATTACTTTCTCACTATACGTATAGAGAAAGTATAGTGATCGCAAAAAAATCGATGTTGAGATTTTTGTGGAAATATCCGTTTTGGGACCCCTTAAGTCCAAAAAAGTGGTATTTACAAAATGTCTGTCTGTATGTCTGTATGTATGTCTGTCTGTATGTCTGAATGTATACAAAGCTAGAGAGAAAACTATTCGATCGATTTCAACCAAACTTGCACCAGACATGTCAAGTAGGCATGTATAAATGCACGAACAAGGGTTTTGAAAAATTTTGAAAAACAAACCCCTTTTTGACCAAAAAACCCCAAAAAATCAGTTATCATTTTTTTATAAAAAACGGCTCTAACGATTTTGATAAAATTTGGCTTATTTGTAGCCTTTAATGTTCCCTACCATATGCAAGAAACCGCATCTTTCTAAAAATTCTCGTTTAGCTAATAATAATAACTGATTTTTGGGGGGTTTTTGGCCATAAAGGGGGTTTTATTCAAAATGTTTCAACACTTTTTTCGTGTATTTATAAAGACATAAATGAAGCGTTTGGTGCAAATTTGTTCGAAATCGATCGAATAGTTTTCTCTCTAGATAATAATAATAATAATATTTATTACTTTCTCCCCCTATACCATAGTATATGGATTAGGTAATCTAAAACTTTAATAAAAAAAATCACCTCTCCTACCCCACCCTACAAGTCACAGTGAATCTGTTTAATAATTTAAATATGTTTGTGAGAAAGTATGTGCCAGTTCCTGGTACCGTTTATTTTTTGCTGTTATAGATAAAGCAACGAAACTTGGCAATTATATACTGCACTTGAAAAACTAATTTCTGAAGCAACTTTAATTTTCCTTAACGTCATGTGTACTGCCATAGATCATGAATAATAAAATAGATCATGCATGCATACGGCAGCCGTGTGGCGAGAAAAAGGTTGTCGGGAAAATATTGCATGATCGCGCCGCGGCGTAGCGCTAGGGAGAAATCGTTCAAGGCATTGGTGCTACATACCGCTTCCGTCGTTTCCCCCATAGATCGCGCCAGTATCGTCGAATTTCCAGTGGATTGAAATAGTGCATTGGATCGGAGTTCTATTAGGTTATCCAAATACAATGGTACTGCTAACGTTTATTTGATGGTTGCAGTCCATTACAATGTTTGCGTGTGCTCTTTTACCTTTGAAAAACCCTATACAAAAATGTAGACATTTGTAAAAATACTGAAAGTTTATAAAAAAGATTACAAAATATAGTACGGTCATGCAATATGCTAATGTAATGCAGTTCGTGGTGATGAAACTATAGTAATTAGCCAGTGGTGTGTGACATGAAACTATCTCAGTAAAAGTGTGATTTGTAATTGGCTAATGTATTGGAATAAATATAAATAACTGCAACGAAAACCTTCCATTACCATATCTTTATATAAAAATGAATGTTTCTTTTTTTCTTTGCTTCTTTGTTTCTTTGTCCTCCTATAGACTCAAAAACTATTCGTCCGATTTTACTAAAACTGGCACAGTTTATCCATGTCATTGCTAGGAGTGTTTACTCCTACTACAGTCAATTACTACAGTCAATGGGTTGAAATGGGATAGCTACCCCTATACAATAAATATAAATAAATCTAACTTTCTATGAGCTATAAAGCTAATATTATGTATTAGTCAATGGGATGAAATGAAATAACTACCCTTAAATTTAAATAGTAATCCACTTACATTTTCTATATTCTCAAAAACGTTTCAAGTAGTTACACTAAATTTTCACAATTTACACATATTAGTAGCACGCATTTTAGAGAATATGAACACTGCGAACATGCAGATTTAAATGACGTAGCTACCCCTTTATGATAAAAATAAATTACCATCAACTCCTACAAACTATAAAGCTAAAACTATTTAATATTATTCTTAATCGATATAAAAACACATTTGCAATTCGATTACTTAAGTCGAAGGGATGTAACGGATAACTACCCTTAAAATTAAATCAAGTAATAGCGAAGCATTGCCGGGTCCGCTTGTATTATATAAAAGTCATTTTACAAGCTTCATTTGACGTAACAATAGTTTTATTTTGTTGGACAGTTTTTAATCGCATGTCAAAATTATCGAAATTTTACAGAGGTAGAAAATATTGGATTTAAACATCACTGTCAATACATTGTGAAAAGTAATTAAATCCTTTGCAAAAAATGTATTTAAAAGCTTTCATACTGAACACGCTGCATTGCATGTGTCACATTGACGTAGCAAAACCCTCGTAGCCACATTACTCCTAATACTATCTGAATCCATTTATAAAATTCATTGAATTCCTCTTGCATTCGTCGTTTAGGATCAACTCCTATAAAAGCGATTGTGCGTGAGTAACATATAATATTTCCAACCATCATCTGTCATACTTAAATAAACCCAGCGTAGATTATACCTTTTGTTTACGTTTACAACTTAAATCATTATAATTTCTTTTGAAGTTGATTTTAAAAAAAAGGGAGTAATAAAACTAACTTAATGCTATAATAAGTTATAATATTTGCTTTGATGTTATAAACTGTATATAAATACTACCTTCATCGTAAACATTATTATCGTAAACATTTTATATAAACTTAAAGAAGAGATACCTATTCTTTTAACTTCGGAAACATTTTTACATCTTCGTATCTATACTAATATTATAAAGAGGTAAAATTTGTTTATTTGTTTGTATGTAGGGGGTAATATCTGGAACTACTGAACCGAATGAAAAAATAGTTTCACTATTAAAAAGCTACACTATCCCTGAGTAAAATAGGCTATAATTCATTTTGATAAAAACTTTTTTTATTTAAATATGTTTGTAAATTTAGTCGGGAAAAATCTTAGGTTAGGCCTAGACTGATGAATCATTACATGTACTTACATTTATTACCATAGCAACCAATTGAATAAAATATTTCCATTAACAGCTGATTTCAAACTTTGAAGCTGTTATTTAAATTTCTAACTTTTAGGTTAGGTTTTTATTAAAGTGTAGACCTGAGCCTTGCTGGTTCTTTTAACCTTCATTATAACTGCTGTTATAAAATATACGAAATAATTTGATTTGATCATTTAACATTATTTACCATCTTATCTTTGGGGTTATTATTAATAATATTATAAAGAGGTAAAATTTGTTTGTTTATTTGTTTGTATGTAGGGGGTAATCTCTGGAACTACTGAACCGATTGAAAAAATAGTTTTACTAATAAAAAGCTACACTATCCCTGAGTGACATAGGCGAGAATTAATTTTGATTTATGGGTTAAAACAACTCATAACACAATTAATATTAATTGTTATACTTTCCTTAAAGTTTGAGAGCTGAAATTTTGTACATTTATTTCTTACAAGATACATAAGCTAGAAAAAGTAAACTAGATTTGCATTTTGTCGCGTGCTGCTAAGGGGTAAAAATGTGATAACAACCACTAAATCAATAAAAATTAATTGTTATATTTTCCTTTACGTTAGTGGGCTGAAAATGAACAACATTTTATTTCTTACAACATACATAAAAAAAGTATCATACATTGACATTTCGTCGCGGGAAGCTAAGGGGTGAAAATGTAGTAAAAATATTGATTGTTATACTTTCCTTAAAGCTAGAGAATAAACCCTTAATAAATTAAGACATTTAAAAATAAGAAACCACTATTTTACAGTTAAAATAAATAAGGCATATTAGAATTTAATAGTAGGGCCTATTTATATAAAATAGGCCTAACCTGTTTGTATTTGCTTCGACGTGAGTCACCGCGGGGATTGGCGAGCGAAGCGAGCAGGGAGCTAAGAACTCTAGTAACATATAAGCATATTCGATTATTAATATCTTCACTATAATATTAATGTCTTCTAAATCGTTTGATCTATCAATATGAAACGAAAAGCAATTATTAGATAATATTTTTAGCGTTCTTTAAATAATTGTATAATAACGTATATAAAATACAGTACACATTTTTAACAAATAGGCTTACAGTTTTATAATCCTTATAATTGTACATATTTACCAAATTAAAAATTCCCATCAGCATAGTTAGGTAGGCCTAGATGTTGATTTTAAATAGTATCTTTTTAAATGATGTATTTTTATGATGTGTATCTAATTAATCTGCCTGTGATTTTTTAAAGATGAATATAAACTTTGTTGCTTTGAAACTTATAAACTTCAAGAAATCACTTTCAACTTGCTCGTCTAAGACTTACAAATTTATAAGGCGGATTCTATTATCGTGGGGCGTAAACTGAAATTCCACAAAAACACAAATTTGAAAAAACAATGGCAACCCCTGTCCAAAAAGTTTCGGCTCATAAAAATAGCGAGATTGAAAATACGGCCTGTGCAGGAGAAAAGGTCTACATAGACTTCGGTGTACATCTTTTTTCTCAATAACCCCTGAACTGATTCGACTATAGAAATCATTTTTAAACATTTTTTATCCTTTCAAAAATATTCTTCTTTCCAACTTGGCCGTCCATAAGAAAGAACCAATTCAACAATTTAACATTAAAGACAGTTTAAAATTAATAAGACATAGCCTAATATATAAGAAACTTTATTAACCAGTGACAGCTGATAACTAACAACAACATGCGTAGTAAGTAATAACAGAACGAGCTCGTGCTTGGCGTATAAAGCACAAGGGGGAGGGGTTCTCCCCTACTTTTGGTTTTTGATTGCTCATGTAAACTTGGCAACTCCTAAAGATAAAACATTTGTTCTGGACCAATAATTTGCTCATTAATGTTTGTGATAATTCAGTAAATTATAACCTTAGTCATTAAAGTACTTGTAAGCTGTTATCAGAAGTTGATAATGTTAATTGCTACATTGGTAATGACTTCTACGTGGGTTGATCGGTGCGATAGTAATGTTCAATTATAAATGTCTAAACTAGAGAACAGTACTGCCAGCTTCACCCACGTGTTCGCTTCTCTCTCACAATATTTGAAAGCTAAGTAATTTAACATTGCTTATTTTTTTAGGTAGAACGTTAATAATTTACTAAAACGCAAGGTGGTTTTGTAACATTTTGTAAACAGTCCTTTGGATATTAATTTTGGTAAATCCTGTTTGTATTTTGTTGTTATTGTAGGCCTATGTTCACCTTATTAATGGTGAATTAATTGTGCAATAGATTTTTGAATTATTAAATACTAGGGGCTCTGCCCCTGCTCACTTAGCTGACCAACCCCTATGGTAAAATATGGTAATGAAAATGATAGCCAAAAATCCCTAATTTTTACATTTTTTAATAGTAATTTTTACAGAAATGACGATTGATTAGAAAAGAGGTATTTGGAAGAACATTTGGAGGTGTTTGTAGCTGTGACCTGTACATAATGTAAAACATAGATCGAAATAGACAAACACAAACATTTAAAACCTTTAGATATTGGGGAAATAGATCCCCAACGTTTGTCCACAAAATACCTAATTTTTTAGTTAGGTTTTACATTTTTTTTATTTCTTAAAGATTTTGAACTATTTTGGAATAAAAAGTAGCATTAAATATTCTCTGAAAAGTCCTCTAAATGTTAATGAAAGTTTCGTCAAAATTTTTTCTGCCATTTTGGAGATTAGCCCGGCCAAACAAACAGACAGACACCAAATTTATAAATGTGTGTTTAGGTTTTGGTAATGTGTGAATAACCGCACGAGCTTTGGAAAAAGCTTATATTTTGAAATGACAGACAGACACTTTAATTTTATTTAGGCCTATACGTAATGATGAATTAATTAACTGTGCAACAATAAGTTTTTGAATTGTTAAATATTACATAGTAAAGCTACCTTGTGATTAAACCAATAAATACAGAACTTATAAGAAGCGCAACGCCCATTTTTAAAATCCAGTTTAGTTTTATTTGAATCTGGCAAGCTTAGCGTGGCATCCGCTAGGTAGCGAAAGCGCTACTGTCGTCGGTGCGGCAGGTGTGAGTGAGACAGAGAATGAGTCAGCCAGAGCAGTGTTGTCAGATTTGTACAAGTAAATATCGTACCAGAGGTTGAGAATTATCGTATTTCAGAGTAAAAATATCGTACAATTACAAAATCTTCTTACTTTAATACACAATACATGAGAATTTTCGTTTTCAGGTTATAAAGTATACGTTTGCACATTATTTGATACTCAAATAAGTATATAATGCCATATTTAACCATGTTTTTTACTAGTTGAAGGTCCTTCCTCATTTGAACTTATTTTGAAAAAAACGTTTGTACTTACCTTGAAACTTACATTCAAAAACTTGTCCAGGAATACATAACACAATGACAATGAACCAACAACGCAAGTGCAAAGTTGTAAGTTGTCGCGTTATCGTTGTCAACTAAACAGGAAAAAGGCGGGAAATGGGGATGAACAGGAATTCGTTGTTTTATGCAGTATCTTCTAGAACCTTTTTCTGTTGTTTGTTGTGCGCCTAGAGTGGGGCATCTAGAAGGAATGCACTTTATGAAGCGGAAACGAAATTGCCTATACAGGTGTAAAAGCTTTGAAAAAAAAAGAGATAGAGACAGAGGTAGAGAGAGAGAGAGAGAAGGGGAGAGAGAGAGGGAGAGATTAAATAGGTGGTAGTAACAGAGCTGTCTATTAAATAAAATTCAACATTTTGTTACTCTGTGAGTTGAAATCTATCAACATTATTGGAGCAAGGCAAAATTATCGTATTATAGTATTTTTGGCATACGATAGTAACCTTCTATCGTATATCGTACAGACACCTCAACTTATAGTACAAATACGATAAATATAGTACTCTGGCAACACTGCCAGAGATAGAGTCGGGTGGAAATTTTCAGCCAGCGAGCGCTGCCTAACGTCTGTCGCGCTAAGCTCGATTTGGTGGCAACCAACGGGGCTGCTATTCTCTATAAGCGTTGCACTTCTTATAACTTATGTATTCATGAATTAAACCGAGCTTGGCGATTCTTGCTCTCAAAACCGTCAATAATTGCGGTATTTATCAACTCATGTTTCATCTACAATGTGCTCATTTATCTTTGAAATCACCTTACACATTATATGCCTACACTTATATACAGGGTACAGGGTGATCAACTCAAGATGGCCACAATTGGGATCTCGGAAACTATAAAAGTTACAACAAACTTTAAATGACCTTCCCTAAATGGTTGACCTTCCCTACTTTTTCCTTTGCATTAAAAATACAATATTAAAATTTCCAAAAACTCCGCCATTTTTCCAATATGGCGGCCAACTTAATGTTTTCAAATGGTACCGTTATTTTTATGTTGAATTTCGATTGGAGACACACATTTAAGACATTTTTATTCTCTAGTATATTTTCTATTTTGTGATTTTTACTTTCTCCACCCTATACGTAGTATATGGAGAAAGTATTGTTTTCGTAAAAATGTTCGAATTTGAATTTTCAGTTGAATTATCTGTTTTGGTGCTCCCAGAACCCCCAAAAATTGTTTAGTGCAATTATCTGTGTTGGTGCTCCCTGAACCCAAAAATATTTTTAGTGGAATTTTTTGTTTTGGTGCTCCCTGAACCCAAAAAAGTGTTTTTAGAGTGGTGTCTGTCTGTCAGTCTGTCTGTATGTATACACCACCAGAGAGGACACTATTGGTCCGATTTTCATGAAATTTGGTATGTAGGTACTAAACCCTAATATCTCCAGGCGTTTTTTTCATTTTTTGGAATTTTTAATTTTTAAGGGTAATTTACCCCTAAAAACCCATAAAAAACGACAAAAATGCAAATTTCTCAAAAACGGCTCTAACGATTTTGATCAAATTTTCAGTATTTATAGTGCTTAAGATGCCAAACAAAATGACACCACCCGCTTTTATCAAAACTTCGGCGTTTTATAATTATGGGGAAATGTTTAAAAATAAACAAGTTTGTGTTGTCAATCTAGCATCGCGGCAGCGGCCGCATGGGGTAGCACCACGGTAGCGAGCACGGCCAGTTATTCAAAGGTCGCGCGATCGAATCCCGCCTGGGACAATAATTTTTTTATACGATTGACGTAGGTAGAATATTATTTTTTTGTTTTGTTCTAAAAAGTAGTAAATAAATTGATTAAAAACAATATTATTTTGACTAGAGTAAGTTGGGAGAAATTTTGTGTCAGATACCGTTTATTTTAATTGGGCCACCATTGGGATCTCAGAAAGTATTAATTTTACAGCAAACTTTAAATGGGGAACCTTTCCTTATTTTACGAGAAATTTAAAAATATGTGTAGTTAAAATATTTCTAAATGGCCGCCATTTTCCAAAATGGCGGTCAACTTTGAAATTTCTAATGGAAACCGCTACTTTTTATAACGGATTTGGATTTTAAATGCAATTTTAAGACCTTTTTATTCTT
>JAGFPH010000596.1:372696-413202 GCA_018207615.1 Philaenus spumarius
TAGTGAGCACCTATGGCCCTAGAGGAAGCTACATACCAAATTTCATTTCAATCTGTTCAGTAGTTTTTGAGAAATCGTGGTGTGTGAGTGAGTGGTATTTCGCTATTATATATATAGATAACAACTCTCTTTCTCCTCCAACACCCTATATGACAGTGTTATCAAGATGCAAAGCAAGGAACAGGTGACTCAAAGTTGGACAATAAACTAGCAAGTCGCCGTTCGTTGGAGAGTGCGCACCGACCGACATGTAACCAATGTCGTGTGTTTTATAACCTTTGTAAACGTGTATATTTGTATTCGTGTAAAACCTGTTTTGTTGTGTATTTGTACATGTGAACTATTATTTACTCAAAAAACACTCTTTTATGATCTGATGATGGGCTCACGCTGCCCGAAACTGCAGTAATAATTGAAATAACCAGTGGATTAGAGCGACTTACCGGAAAAAAGGTAATATACATTTATTTATCATTATTCGGTTCTTATTTCTACGTCGAATGAAAAAACACGATTTTAAATATTTAATTGATTTATTTTTTTTAAGAAACTTATTAATAAAGATTTTATTTTGAATGTTTAAATAATTTTAAAATCATAAAAATAATGTTCCGCTTTTATTTAAACTAACGAAAACACAATTAATTTAGCGAACAATAAACAACGTGAAATAATCTATTTTAGATTTTCCATTAATATTCACACAACAATGAATGTTGAAAATACTAATTAATAGAGGTATTGATTTAGTCATATTGAAGTTTGTATTTTATAATAACCTAAACGCAAAACACACGTTGATAAATGAAAAGCTTATAGCCTATTTTACATGTTGTATTACACGTCAGGACCAAATAATATATTACACGTGTTATTACATGTTATATTACACGTGTAGTAAGGTAAATTAATTTAAATAGTACATATAGTACATAAATACAGCATAAACTGATCTCAGCAACCTACTGTCATCACCACATAGGCTACTTTGAATTTATAAATGTTGATACAGATCCCGGCGCCAATGTTGGCACTTGGACTATCGGTTACTAACCATACTAAAAACATCAGTACTCCCGGTGGGTAGACGAAGCAGTTGCATGTTCCAATTTTATGCTTTACAACTTATATCTGAGGTATTTTTTAACATATTATAATTACCTTGAGATGTTAATGAAGCTTATAATCGATCTCAGTTCGTTGAAAGGATGAGTCACAACAGAAAGCGGCGCAGGAAAATGTTTTTTGTTTCCACTTACGCCCTTCCCCCACACCCCTCGCCCATCACGCCAGGCCAAGGCCAAGTTTCAGCATTCGCGCCAATATCTGTAGTTACAAATTGAAATAAAAACTGTTAACGGAGATAATTTAGCTCATCACTAAAACAACAAAATGTAATAGATGAAATGTAACGGAATATACATGGTTAGATAACGTTTAGTAATTAGAAATAGAGATAACTAGCTGACCCGTGCGAAGCATTCGCATTCTAACTTACTTAAATCCCACTTAATTAAAGTACACACCGTATATTTAGTATCGTATAGTGCGTATACTATACGATACTAAATATACAATTAATTAAAAATAGCAATGTAGTGGCGTAACGGCAGCTCTCCAGCTGGGTATTGTTATCATCAGTGTTGCCAACGCCAGGAAAATATCCCTACAACTTACTTAATCTTACATCACTGTTACTTTCTGATTATTATTATTATCATAATTTTATTTTTCGTACAATTGTATTTTGTATATTTTTCCGGTGTAGCGGTTAAGGAAAGCTTTATAATGATGCCTCATTCATGTAATTTGATGATGTATTAAGGAAGTTATGGCGTACCGACAAAAAAAAAATGGCCTTCAGAAATAATATATGTGATAACCTACTTTCCAGTTCTCGTATTTTGCCCAATACTAAATTTATCTTGGTAATATTAGTGTAGGTTTAAGGCTGTACGCATCGAATGCAGTGAGAAGGCTGGCCTATGATATTACATTCGTAAAGCCCTCGAGCGCGACTAGAATATCGCTTGTATACACTTTCGTTTTTAATAATGCCGGTCTTATTTTTAGTTTCCACCGTGTGCGTACATTTAAATTTGCATAGTTAGTAGGTAACAAAATTAACCCCGCTGTTACTGCTATCAAGTTCGGATCCAAAACATGTCGTCTTAATTTGTTAACGACAAGAAGTCACGTGACGGACCTGAATAAGTTAACATCATTATTAAATATCTTTAATACAAATTTCTAATTATAATTTATGTCACCTACGAATTATAGTTTGGATGTTCATGAACGATTTCCTGCAAGTAACAAAAGAATATATTCAAAATTGGATGAAAGATAAGTTATATTGAAGAGGACTGTACGGGACTGTTTCATCATGGTATTGCACGCCCTTAAGATAATTATGTTACGACGTAGATGTGTACAAATGCTGACGTCATCAAGGAGACAATAATTATGATGTATAATAGCACGAACACGACACATATACAGCAGTTTAACTTGACGTATACACCCTCAGGGAACTGGCATTGATCATAATACATAAGGAAACAGTACACAGAGCCGAACTAAATTTGACAACAAATATTGATTAGTTGTAATATTACAATTTCACACTGGACACTGAGCGAACGTGAGACCTAATGTCGGGAGTAGTAAATGAGCACCGATCATGGTCCCCAGAACACGTTTTGGAGTGTCATTAAATAATATATGTGTCCGCATTCAAGTCCAAATTTGATACATACGTTGATACCATACGTTTGGTTAGCCACAAAAATACGACACACGGAAGCACATTTTTGAAATTTTTCGTCCTAGAATGCATTTATTTTTTTTAGGGTTTTGTCTAAAAAAATAAGCGTATGAACTTATTCCGCACTTTTTGTTTTTTACACGACCTTATAGCTCGCTTGGTTCTCCCGAAATCGATCGAAATGTAAAATACCTTAAAAGTACCCGATTAAAATTCAAGTGGGGGATTTACCGTGTGGGCATCTTCTGGTCCGAGGCCGACGGCCGAGTTTGTATTCTGCGAGCGAAGCGAAGCGGAGGCTGAGGTGCAAAAAAATTCGATTAATATATTTCGTACACATAGGCAGCTATTCAAGGGCTTCGTGAGTAGACCAATTTCCCAAATTGTTGGTTAAAACCCTAAATTATACATTTTGGAAATTCGCTATACTTACGTCAGCGGTTCAGCTGCGTGGTCGAATTATTTTCAATATTTTTAGCCAAGATTTTACACATTGTGATATTGTGTATTGTGATCAAGATGAGTTCAACTCTGAAAACACTAGATTTTTTCCATGTTGTAAAAAATATAATTCTTTATTTGTGTGTGTTTTTATACAGGGTGTCCCCGAACTCTCTGGACCCCTTTTGTGGATATGTTTCTGGGATCCAGACAAACATATTTCACAACATAAACATGGATCTACGGTGCTTATTTTTCCGTCTGTCTGTCTGTATGTGTTTTTTTTTACAAAATACTTAATATTTTTGGAAGTAGAAAAGATATTGAGCTCAAACTTTGTATACATATTTGATGCGTAACCTTTTATCACTGTTAAAAAAATTAGAAATTTTTAAAAAATATTTTCAAAATGGTGGCCGTTTATAATTTTTAAAGTCAAATATCTCAAAAACCACTAACTTAACGAAAAAAATTACAAGAGACAAAAAATTTACTTTTTTAATGGCAAACATAAAGGTTTTTTTTGTCTGTTGCTCAAAGGATAACAGAGATATTGACAAAAAAAAAAAGGAAAATTTATTTCTTGGTAGTTGTCAACAATACCCAGAATGACTTAAGAAACAAAATATATTAATGCATTTTGGGTCAAATATCGCAACAATTACTGCAGTTACTGAACAGGAACAGATTTTATTAAATTTATCTGCTAATTTTACGTAAATTAAATTAAATTTTACACCTTAATTAACGGCCTACATATTTCAATAGGGATTCGTTTCTGTGGGTAATCTGAAACACGGGTGAGATCTTTCGCCAGCTGAAACTCTCTCTAACGAAGCATTTCCGGACCTATGAATATAAGAACTTTTTCATTATATTTTGCTAGTTGAATCAGCTCAAAAAGTGCTCGGAACATTATCCAAATAACTTATTGTTTTAGCTCATAATAACTTTAAAATATTTTGTTTCTAGAGCAATTCTGGGTATTTTTGACAACTACCAAGAAATAAAATTTTCCTTTTTTTTTTGTCAATATCTCTGTTATCCTTTGAGCTACAGACAAAATAAAAAAACCATTGTGTTTGTCATTAAAAAAGTAAATTTTTTGTCTCTTGTAATTTTTTCGTTTAGTTAGTGGTTTTTGAGATATTTGACATTAAAAATTATAAACAGCCGCCATTTTGAAAATATTTAAAATAATTTTCTAATTATTCGTACAGTGATAAAAGGTTACGCAACAAATAGGTGTACAAAGTTTGAGCTGAATATCTTTTCTACTTCCAAAAATATGAAGTATTTTGTAAAAAACACATACAGACAGACAGACGAAAAAATAAGCACTGTAGACCCATGTTTATATTGTGAAATATGTTTGTCTGGATCCCAGGAACATATCCACAAAAGGGGTCCAGAGAGTTCGGGGACACCCTGTATAATTGTATAAGGTTTAGATGAAAACATATTACATCAAAGAGTTAATACAAAATATATGACTACTACAATGTATACCTCAATAGATATTCTACAAAACTCACTCATCCCTCAATGCCTTCTCACTGGCACAACACCAAACATTGTTCAACAAACAAAAATAAATGCAGTGAGCTGGTTCGGCCAACAAGTCTACCCAGTGTGGACGCATATTTAGCTGTACAACCCAGTTATAATAAATCTTTTATAAATAACACTCGACTAAATAAACCATCTCTGTTTCTATTTATTTATTTAACATTGTTTACAACTTCACAGCAACAAAGCTAAAGGAGACCATGTTAGGTTATATAACATTGTATTAAATCTTGCAACAGATGTGTCCTAAGGCAAGCTCTGTTGTTTATAGTTTTAATAACATCTGGGTTGTAATGGCGTTGTCATGTAATATTTTAACATATATTTGTAATAAGCTATTTGTATACTGTATTTATTTGCAGAAGTAAGTTTGAAATAACTTTTATTGACCGAGCGTAAGCGAGGTCTCCGTTTTAACTCGACCGTTCGGCATTTCGTCTGTGTGTCTGTGTGTCTGTCTCACGATTACGGCCAAACGCCTTGACCGATTTTGATGATTTTTTTGCATGAATGTTCCTTATTCCTAGGCCGAGCCATGTATATGTACGGTTTTTTTCCATTTTTCATTTTTAACCCCTTAAATAAAATAAAAATGGCGGCCGGACCGTTTCTCTCAGTGTAAGCTTTTTTCAAAGCCAGTTTGTGGCTTAACCGCAAGTCGAATTTTAAAACTAATAAAATTTTACTAATAGAAAATTAAATTTTAAACGAAATTGTATTCTTGATTTTATTCCGTATCTCTAACGGTAAGCTCACAAAATGGCCGTAAACTTCGAATTTGGCAAGTTTTTGTATTTCAACCATATTTTTAAACGTTTATTCTAAACAAATTCAAAAGTGTTCCATAGCTTTTTTGTAGATAAAGGTTTAAAGTATTCATATATGCCAGTAAAAAAATGATTGAAGTAAAATTAAGAAAGTTATTAGCTCAAGAAACAATCACGATCAGTAACGAAAGGAAAATGTTTAAATTTAGGCCTACATAAAAGTTGTAAAAATTATTGTAATTTTGTTCATAAATGTAAAAAAGTTTCGTAATTTAGTTCTAAATAGAATTGTATAAAAATATTTATCAATTTCAAATTTCTTATTTTGAAAACACCAGTTTTTATGTTCCTACTACAAGACTGCTAACAAAACTAGGCCTGTTTTGAATAGTAATTTAGGAATATATCATTTGCCTAAAAATGACATATTATTATAAGAAAGTGTAGAGGATAAATCAAAGAATTGAACTGTATACCTGTAAATTATCATTGTAAATTTCATAAAAGTATTTGACTTAGCTTTACTTGAATTACAAAATGAGATAAAACAAATGAAACCTCGCGGCGATAAAGGACATACAAAAAATGACCGTAGAACACCGTGGGAAGTGTTAGTACATGGGTTGAGATCACTATCACGACGTTTTAACATCGTTTGTTTTCATTATTTCTAATATTGGAATATGATATGGAACTGAAGTTAACTTATGATACATTGTTAAGTTTGAGTTATTTAAGTATGTAAATATTTAATTGTATGTTCTCCCTCTATAACGCGATATTTTTAGATATCTTACGCATTACTAACCTAAATAAAACGCAATGCCTCTAAAAGAAAATATTTAGCAGTTAAAGCTCAAGAAAAGAAATACAAACGAGAACTAGAAATCCCGGAGTCGCGGGAATTGTAAATAATGTTTCACTGGCTAAACCTTGTGCTTACTTCCTTACTGGCACACTATTTTTAACCTAAGCTCAAAACCACATTTGTTATTTCAACGAGCGAGGTCTACTGTTCACAGAACTACTAGTATTAGGATATGTTTACCTGTTTGTACTACACTTACTGATGTTTAGGTACCAGTAGGGGGTGAACAGACCATCCTGCTTTTAAAGTAAACAGGTAAATCAGTGAAGCACAGAGGTATAAGTGGAGAGAGGGAGGGAGAGAGAGAGCATTTATTTCCGGTGGTGTTAGGACCATCATGAGAGATGAATGGGGTTGTAATAAACTGACCCGACGGTCAAAGGTATTTTTGATCCGTAGAGAGAAGGGTCGGGGTTAAACTGGTCCGACGGACAGTAGGCAGGTAGAGGCGGGAACCCCCATCCCCCGAATCCGTATTCACAGCGCCGAGCGGGCTGACAGTTTTGATAGAAGAATTGGAATTCACAAAAGCAACGAACCGTGGTAATGGCATGTGCCCAATTGGATGATCATCACTGGAATGACGCACATTTTGCATACATTTCATTGCAGACATGATACGCCTCGAATTCTAAAGTAACATAATGAATTTTATATACTTTTTATGTAATTTTATCTCGTACTTTTGAGATGCTCGCAGTTAATCTTGAATGACTATGTAGAGCCACTTAAATACTACTAGAATGATTTGGTTTAACATTACAAATCAAATCAAGGAATGATGCAAATTGTTCATACATTTCATTGCAGACATTACCTAACCTAACTTAACCTAACTTAATACTCCTCGAATTCTAAAGAAACATTGTATTTTTAGATTAGTAAAAATATCGTAAATATTTACTCCTTCACCGGTTAAACTCATTGAGCCTGGCATTGAATATATTTGTTAATTTAACTCCTCTATTATACTTAAAAGTTGTGTATAGTATATAGTAGTTTTTCAAAATTTTGTGTGCATAATTTTGTTTATATAACTTATATTGTATTACTTGATTTGTAATGTTAAACCAAATCATTCTAGTAACATATAAGTGGCTCGAAGATATTAACCCTCGTCACTTCTGCATCACTGAGCTGGCCCTTTGATAATTTATGGCCTCGGCGCTGTGGAGACTAATTCGCGGGGATGCGGAATACTACCCCCCGGAAAACTACCCCCCCAGGTGAAACGTGACGTCACGAAATCTGCCAACTAACCAATATGGGAGCCGTGTCCGCGACTGGAATACTACCCCCCCTAGCAAAAGCGGGTCGCCGGAATAATACCCCCCGGAAAACTATCCCCCCAAGCACGTTCCTACAATTATACTGTTATCGGAAACATACTGTGACTAAACAGTTTAGGTTAGTCCTCTAGTTTTTTTTTATTCTAATTATATAAAGTGATAATACAAACGCATCGAAACTTGAGTGTGCGTGACTGGAAAACTGCCCCCCCGATCTCTGACGTCAAAATGACGTAGGAACCTGCTTGGGGGGGTAGTTTTCCGGGGGGTAGTATTCCGGCGACCCTAATTCGCCCTCTGCGCTGTGGAGACGACACGCATCCTCCGACTTTTTTCTAATCTCAGTCTAAGTTCTCTTGTTCTCTTACAGTCGCAGCGTAGTGTAGTACTCGTAGAAAAAAACTTGAGCATCGTAGAAGAAGAAATCTTCCTCTTAAAAAGAAGAACCACTCTTACAAAAATGTATATAGAGTCAGGGTAACAAATATTAACGAAACTGTTAACTAGTATATATATATATATTGAAGTAAAATAACACATATTACTTAATTGTACTTTAGTAAACATTTATAAGTTAGTAACATTAATTAAGTTATTTTATATAACAGAAATGGAAGCATTAACAAAGGGAAAAATATAGCCTGAAGTTCTAACTTAGTTTTTAGTCGCAGTATTTCTACCTGCATTAAAAAAGACCCGAGACCTAACCTAACCTATTCAATAATTATTTATTTAATTATTTTAAATTTAATATTGCTTTAATTATGGGTAGAACTATCTAAAGTTTAAACTTTGTTTTGATACTGTACCGTTGAGCCAGTTTATCCTCAGCCCTGGCGCTAACTTTCGGACCAGTTTTAACTACTCCCGGTGGAGCAGGTGGCTGAAATGCCTAGATAGCAAGGGCGAAAGAACAATGCTACGTACTATAACAAGGAAATGTGTACTATACTCTGAACCGTAACATAAAACTATATACATAAAATAACAAGAACAAAGAATCCAAGCACGACTTGATTTCATTGACTTTTACAAATAAAGGTTATAAATAAACACAAACAACACTCATTCATCAAAGTATTTTATTTGTAAACTTTTTACACAATAATATTTACATTCTGTTAAAATTGACATTGCCTTCTGACGATATACATGTAATTATAAAATAAGAAATAAATAGTTTAAATACAGAATACACTTTCAAAGGCATTAATATAAATTTTCCAAGTTGATTTGGTACAACCTACCTTGGGAATATCTTGGATTTGTTTGTTCTTAAAAAATATCTAAATACTGAAGACCGATTTTTGCAGGTTTTTTTTTACATTTTACTGTTTCAATAATTTTTATAATCGAGTCTTTTTCCACATAATCACGAAAGAGCATTCAAGAACCAACATAGTGAGCCCTTACACGACCCTGTATCTTTAGTGGTTTATAGCTTTTTTCTAACTTAATTTTGGTTTATATATATATATTTTTCATAAATAAATATTTATTTTGTATTCAAATAATGTTTTTCTTATTTTATAATTTCTTGTATCCCGTCATACGGCAATGTACATTTTAACATAATGGAAATATTGTGAAAAAAGTTATAAATATACATTACATGACTTTTTTTAAATAATTGCCATTTAATTTGTGTCAATTTATAGCCTCTTATTTGTAAAAGCTGATCAAATGAAGCCATGTTTGAACTCATTGTCCTTGTTATTTTACGAAGATGGCAACGGTGATATATATAATTTATCAACTCCTATAAAAGCGAGTGTACGTCCGTACGTACGTACATACGTAGGCTACATACGTACGTACATACATACGTACGTGAATAACATTATAATATAACAGCTGATTTCACCCATCATCTGTAATACTAAAACAAACCTAGCAAAGATTATACTTTGGGGTTATGTTTACAACTTCAATCAATATAAGTCTTGTGAAGTTGATTTTCTTAAAACATGAGTTAAATAACTAATGTAGGCTATAATACGTTATTATAAGATTTGCTTTGATGTTATACAATTAATATAAATACAACCTTTTATCATCAATATATTTTTTATACAAATTTAAAGAAAATATACCTATTTGTTTAACTTTGGAAACATTCGCATATCTAAACAGCTGATTTTCCCCATCATCTGTAACACTTAAACAAACCCAGTGTAGATTATAGTTTGGGCTTATGTTTACAACTTCAATTGTTATAATTTCTTGTGAAGTTGATTTTTTTAAATATGAGTTATTGAACTAATGTATGCTATATAATATACGTTATAACATTTGCTTTGAGGTTATAATGTGTATATAAATACAAAGTTTTATCGTCAATGTATTTGTTTATACAAATTTAAAGAAGAGATATATATATTCGTTTAACGTCGGAAACATTCGCACTTCTTCGTATAGCATAGATAAACATATTCGATTATTAATTTCTTTACTATAATATTAATAACTTCTAAATAATTTGCTCTATTAATATGAAATAAAAAGCAATTAAATGATAGTACTTTTATCTTTCTTTAAATATAATAACGTACGTAAATAAAAATGTCTAGCAAGTAGGCCTACAGTTTTATAATCCTTATTATTATACACATTTACCGAGTTAAAAATCCCCACTAGTAGGCCTGAAAGGGGAAACATATTCTATTTTATATTTTATCCATATACTAATATTATAAAGAAGTAAAGTTTGTTTTTTGTTTGTTTGTATGTAGGGGGTAATCTCTGAACTACTCAACCGATTGAAAAAATAGTTTTACTAATAAAAAGCTACACTATTCCTGAGTAACATAAGCTATAATTCATTTCGATAAAAACCTTTTTTTATTTAAATATTTGTAAATTTAGTCTTAAAAAATTCTTAGGTTATGCATAGAATGATAAACTAACACATGTATTTACATTTATTACCATAGCAACCAATTGAATAAAATAACAGATAATATAGCTGCTGTTTGTTCCAATATTTCCATTAACAGCTTATTTCAAAATTTGAAGCAATTATTAGTTTTGTATTTCTAGCTTTTAGGTTAGGGTTTCAAAGTGTAGACCTTTTAACCATTATTATAACTGCTGTTATAAAATATAAGAAATACTGGAATTCGATTCGAATATTTAACGTTATTTACCATCTTAGTTTTGAGGTTATTATTAATCCTACACCTTTATTATAAATAAAACAAGATCGAAGTAAAAAAAGGTCAACTAACTGTGAAACAGTAGTGCATCAAAACTCTTAGTGCCGTCACTTAGTACTCCCACTACACAAATATATTTATAATTATAAACTCTAGCATCTACCCAGTAACTAGGCTTAGGGCCAAACTGTTATCTGAAGTGAAGTTTTTTACCACATTAAGATTTTATGCCTGTGGAGGATTTCTTACAAATGTGGGGCATCATTGTGGAATACACAACTTTACAAACTCATTTGCAAACATATTGACAAAACACCGCTTTTGCAAACAGAGTAGAAACATAACCTCCTAAACTCAATATGTGTATTGAGCAGACGAAATAAAAGTGCAAATACTAAATCAGGGCAGACAACATTCTTCTTCCATGGTTTAACTTAAACTTCAGGCCAAACTGTATAGAGAAATCGATCGATGGTTTAAACGTCGGTATAACTTTAAACTCGTTTAAGTTAAACGTTACTTGGAGAAACCGGCCCTAAGAAGATGTTTTGAACAGTACTGTAATTATAAATAGGTACTAATTCTGTTCTCACTTCGCGGCATTTAATAAACCATGAAATATTTCCAGTTATTGATTGCCGTCAAGAAATCATAATTTTTTCGCACTAAAATCATATTTTTAGAATTTTAAATGTTTACAAAAACTTTATATGTTACAGTTGGAAGTAGCTTAATACAAAACACCCAACTGGGCTTAGTAACAAATAGCACAGCTCGGTGAACGTATTTCTTAGCTTAATCCAACACGTCTTACATAGTGTTTGTTCTGGATATTAATCTTGCGATATATAAAGCTGTACGTGCTTACAATGTGCAACTCCAAACAGTTCCGTTTTGTTGAAATTGGAAACATTATCAATAGTGATAAAACATATTAGATTAAATAGTACACAGTGTCATTCATTTCAGCCCATTCTCTTCTACTGTAGAAAATGATGTGTCACCAAATAATCAAAGTTTAACTTTAGTTTTGATATAAAAGTACCTGTTACAGTCGTTGCCATTGTTGCGACTTCCGAAAAGTTCGACTTAGTTTCGTTCCATGGTCACCAGACCACAAAACCATCGACAACTCAAATGTTTATATATATCTATCTATAAATCCAACAAATGGGTTGGAAATGGGATGGTTTGAAAAAACTAAAATAATAAATAAACCTCCTAAGAGCAGTGTTAAAAATTTGATTAAAAGTTTGTTTGATAAAACCTACAACAAAGAACAAAACATCATGGCTCTCTTAGTAGACACAGTTTCAAAACAGTTGAAAGTTCTTGTAAACATACACTTATCTCAAACTTTTGCATTAGCCTAAAACAAAAATAAGTATTCACTTAGTAGACTCAATATCGAATCCGTTCTAAGTATTGTCTGAGTAAATATTGTCTACTTTCTTGTCTGGAAATGTTTTTGAAGGAGACGATTAAATGAAAAACGGAAGTGGGACTGGGTGCGCTTCGAAACATGAACACATTGATAGAGTTCGACGAAACTCGTTAAGCTGCGGATTTTTGGGCCAGGAATCTCAGATCTTATGTTGGATTTAAAGCAAAATTATTGTTTATTTTCATTTCATAATTTGTACGTTTTTGTGGGTGAAGAAACGGATACCTGCTAGTTACAAACAAAATAATTGGACAGTTGCGAATCACCTCGGTATGTTAAGACATAGAAATAACAATAGGACATTAAAACTTATTTTAAACTATAGTATTTCTTCGTAAATTGAGTACAGCTCGTGAACTCCATGTTTTTATTTACCCTGATGTCTTCACAACAGCAACACAGTTCAAACATAAAGTACAATATGTCAGCAATAAATGTAGTATTAGATGTCAAGTACGCTAGATGACCTGCTAAAAAAATCACGAGCTTTAATTTGATATCCGACTATTTTTATATAATACAGTGTGTTAAAAAAATCTTCCAGGACTTTGGGATATGATTCCTCATACAAAAAGTTCATATGAAGGTATGTCCTTAGTTTAGGTTTCCTCCGAAACATCGAAATCAGCTGTAACGATTTGAGACCCAGCTGTTAAATCAGTGGAATACGAGCGTGATAAATTGTTGTCACTGTTAGTATTTGGAAATGTTTCATTGATTACTTACAACAAAGGTTGGCTTTAAAGTGTATTTCAAGAACTATAAATGTTACGACAAACTAAAAATATAGAAATAATGACTAAAATTTTTCTTAAATGAATAATGACAAGGACTTTAAGGAATTATTTACAAAATAACTTAAGAGCAACAACTTTTCGAATTGGAAACGTTAAATTTTGCCATTATTACCACAAAACTCGCATGTAGTCATTTCCATAAAATTGCAGAAACTCAATTAATAGTCATGGAATCTTAAAAACTTATCCAACGTTATTTAGGAGGTAAAATTTAGTAACTTTTTTGACTTTTGTAAATTTTTTGTAATATTGAGATATTGAGAATTAGAAATTTAAAATTAAAGCCATTTTGAAATGGTACAAAGTATAAACTTGTTATTCTATACCAAAATGTTTTTTTTTAATGTAATACATGTACCAAGTTTTGAAGTTGATATGTTTAGAAGTTACAAAGATATAACGTATTAAGTAAAAAAAAAAAACACATACAGACAGATGAACTAAACGTTTTAGGACACACCTTCATAATGTACTTTTTTCTTCTTTTTGTATGAGAAATCATATTCCAAAGTCCTGAAAGGTTTTTTTTACACTCTGTATACAATTGTTGATTGCATTTGCTTACATTACGACGCAAGATTAGATACTGTATACTGTACGTATATAAAGGCGTTTCAACGCAATGCTGCTCAAGAACGTAATTTCCGTTCTGTAAAACAAACACTTTTAACAAGGAAACACAAATACTAAATGTCTACTTAGGCTTTACAGGATCAAGTACAAAGACGTGCGTTGCCTTCGTAATGTAAGCCAGAGTTGTTGATATTGCTTTGTCTTTTAATATACCGTGTTTTACAAGTTGTGTCTGTAGCAAAAGAATGACCACGTATAAACCATATAAAGTATCAACAATGGATAAAATTGTCAAAACATTAAAATCAGAGCCACAAATACTACCTCCATAATCAAAAACCAGTACGTTTCGCCGTTAGGTAAGTTATCATTAGGTTAGCAGTGTATGCTATACAGAGTGTTTCAGAACTATCTACCAATACTTTTACGTATTTTAATCTGAGCCAAAAACAATAATACACATTATCATTATGAAACAGTTATCGTTATTATTTATTATTCACTACCTGTTATTAAATCGAACACAGAAAAGTTTTATTCGTATAAGGCCTGTTTCACACATATGCGGTTCCTTTGGGTTAGGTTCCTTTTTCGGTCTCTGCCGGCCAGTGCTTCGGTTTCTATTCGTTATCTAACATATACTTTGTCCAAACAGACGTGCGCTCTAAACCATAAAATCGACCCTCGCTCCTACATGCGCAGACACACCCACACGGCCTACCTGCTGCTAATGGTTCTTCTATGAATCACTAATTAGCCCTAGTGCTACAAAATCATATATTTCTAATCGTTAACTTTACTTAATTTTTAATAACCTTGACTTAATTAGTGAACTCTAAATATTATTCCTCGCAAAATGAGTCCAAACATGTTACAATTGTGACAACTCCAAGCGGTTTTACGGTCAGTAGGTTACAAAATCATAAATGTGACTACTTAAAAATGGTCATTGACATTTTATTTGACAAATATGTTATGCTCGTGATAGTTTAATAATATTATTTTCTTGATTTAACAGTAATTGTACAGTAACATTTAAAACGAATTTGTATTTATTTTTATTTTGTTTTACTTTAGTATACGCTCACTGTTATATTGATTCTGATTTAGTTTCTTTTTTTTGCGTACATAGGAAATTTTAGAAGACACTGTTAGTTTTATGTTTTATAATATTATTTTATTAGTTATTGCACAGTAACATTGCAAAATGAATTTGTAATTATTTTTATTTTACTCTTAGTATACGTTCACTGTTATATTGATTCTGATTTAGTTTGTTTGTTTTTTGCATACTTTGAAATCACTACTAGAATAACTGTAATTATGTATTTTATTGTGATCGTGCTAATTCAAATAAAATGTCAATAACCATTTTTAAGTAGTCAAATTTATGATTTTGTAACCTATTGACCATAAAACCGCTTAGAGTTGTCACAAATGTACCGTGTTTGGACTCATTTTGCGAAGAAAAATATTTAGAGTTCAGTAATTAGAGTAAAAATTAATTAAAGTTAACTGTTAGAAAAATGTGGTTTTGTAGTTGGTGATTCATAGAAGAAAGATTAGCGCCAGGTAGGCAGTATGAGTGTGTCTGCGCGTGGGGAGCGAGGGTCGATTTTATGGTTTCCAGCGCACGTCTGTTTGGACAAACAAACAGTAGAGCACCGACTACTCCCTCGACAGGAACAAGTTTCATCAGGTTTCAGTAAGGTACGACTGGTACGATCACGTATCCAGAAAGCAATCGACGCGTTTACACACGATCGGTTCACTTTCTGTTTTGACCCGGTAGCGAGTGGATCTCTATTATTTTATGAAAGTTTTAGTCGCAGTTTTTCCGATAAATACATTCACTCATAAATGTAACTCTGAGTTGAAGACGGTCCTTTAGCTTCACGTGAAATTCATAAAATAATTTCGTTGACACCCTGACGTAACTACAAAATTTGTCTTCATGCTCTCTCCGGAAAATGGTGTTGAATGCTAAAAACTCCTGCCGTAAAGTGATAAGAGGGTTCTCACAATTAATTTTAATATTCCTCCTTCGTTTTTTATTGGCTCAAATTTAATGTTGAGTGTTTAAAACAAATACCAAGAAATGATGTCTTTTTCCAGAAAAGAAGATCTTCAGAGAAAACACGGAAAAGCACCAAGAAATAAGCATGGATAGGGGACACAAAGAGTGAAATACAATAGTGTGTTAACCATACACAAATGCACACACCGGGTGTATTATAAAAGTTATCTCTTATTATAAAAAAAGACATTATAGGCATATAGACATTGTTGTTCTGACTGACAGTTGACATGGTTTGTTATAATTTGTGATAGTATAGTCCGGTCTCACACAGGGATTATTATAATGTAAGTTGTTAAATGCTTTTAGGTTGAAATATAACATTGATCTCAAATCAATACCTCGATCTATTTCAGATTTTACAAAAGAGTATTTTGAAGGAGGGGGTGGAAACAAAAGCATTGAAACAGTGTTTCGCATTAACAGTTTTAAGTAAATAAAAAACTGCGTTAACTTTTCTTTCACAGCCCACTACTTAATCTCGAATGAAATAACGAAATTATTATACTTCCTAAAACATTTTACACTTAGTAAGTTAGTAAGTAAACTGGATGTAAACGATGTGTAGTAATTTTACATTTGTGTTTAAAAAATATTTAGCTCACCAGATCCCTAATTGTGGAAGCCTCGTTTGGGTGATATTCTCGCAGGAGTGATGCCCTTATGCTTCCTCGGTAACTTCCGGATGGATGCGGATTGTACAAAATACGGCAAGCAGAGCGATTCCTTCAGGTTAAATACGTTTAAAACGTATAACACACTCTCTGCTCGCCCGAACTTGTATCTGAAACTACTGGCTGGAGATATAAGCTAACATACTAACCCGTCCCCTCTAATTAACTTCACCATATTCTTTGTGTGCCATCAATATAAACAATAAACAATCTATTCGTTTAACTTCGGAAACATTCGTATATCTTCGTAATCATATACACATATTCGATTATTAATTTCTTCACTATAATATTAATAACTTCTAAATCATAGGATCTATCAATATGAAATAAAAAACAATTAAAAGACAATAGTTTTATTTTTCCTTAGATATATAATCTATATATATATAAGCCAAATACCACTCACTCACTCACTAACTGACTCGCTCATCACGATTTCTCAGTCACGAACGGATTGGAACGAAATTTGGTATGTAGCTTCTTCTAGGGCCATAGGTGCTCGCTAAGAAAGGGTTTTAAAAAATTCGAAATTTTAGGGCTGATTTGGGGGGTTCAAAGTTTTTAAATCACGATTTCTCCAAGACTACTTAACTGATTAGAATGAAATTTGGTATGTAGCTTCCTGTAGGGCCATAGGTGCTCGCTAAGAAAGGGTTTAAAAAAATTCGAAATTTTAGGGGGGATTTGTTGGTTCAAAGTTTTTAAATCGCGATTTCTTAAACACTACTTAACAGATTTTAATTAAATTTAGTATGTAGCTTCCTCTAGGGCCATAGGTGCTCGCTAAGAAAGGGTTTTAAAAAATTCGAAATTTTAAGGGGATTTGTGGGTTCAAAGTTTTTAAATCACGATTTCTCCAACACTACTTAACGGACTGGAATGACATTTGGTATGTAGCTTCCTCTATTGCCATAGGTGCTCGCTAAGAAAGATTTTCGAAAAATTCGAAATTTTAAGGGGGTTTAGGGGGTCAAAGTTACTAAAAAAAACCATCGTACGGATTGGAATGAAATTTGATATCAAGCTTCCTCTAGGGCCCTAGGTGCTCGCTAAAAATTGTTTTAAAATATTTTTAAATTTTAAGGGGGTTTGGGGGTGGGGCGGTTATTAAAAAAAACCACTGGACGGATTGGAATAAAATTTTGTATGTAGTTTCCTCTAGGGCCAAAGGTGCTCGCTAAGAAATTTTTTTTAAAAATTCAAAAATATAGGGGGTTTTTGGGGGGTGAAAGTTACTGAAAATCCCCATGAAAAATACATAGTGTAATATATTTATTGATATATTTTTATTATTATTATACATTTAACTTTGATTTGTTCTATCCGTGCAAAGCCGGATCGGGCAGCTATCTATATATATAAAAGTTAAATACCACCGACTACTGAACGGATTGCAATGAAACTTGGAATATAGCTTCCTCATATGTTATAGGTGCTCACTAAGAAATATTTTGGAAAAACTTTTGCGTTTAATCATATTATGAAAAAAAAAAAAAAATACAAAATTAAACTTTTCTCTAAATTACAAAGGTGAAACGAGCTGAGGCTTCTTACATTCCTTCTTTTCAAATGGTTGGTGCTTATGGTATACAAAATAAGCAAACGGTTAATGTTTTTAGCTAAAAATCGGCCCTAAATATAAGATTTAAAAACTCATTAAAAAATTGGCGGCTGGCATTTCTCTTAGAGTTGCTTCTTTCAACTGATTAGATTTGAAATGTTTACAGTGTTTTCTTATATGTTACAATCCCTTTTTGTTTCAGTATTTACATAGACATGTTTATTCAATTTACGATAAGACTGTTGGAATTTGGACCGGTTACCTCTCCTCTCCACCCCTCCCCTACCACTTATCTGTTGATACGCCCAGCTTGACCCGTCCCAGATTCAGTTCTGTTCCAGCCATTGCTTGCTCTGCTACGCTGACAATAAATATTCTTTCCTTATTCTGATTATATTATTCTTCTTTGTTGCTTTTGGATTCTGCTATTAGGCTTCATCCCGAGTATTGTCCTTTTCTAGGATTGCTATAGGGTTCCTTTTAGTTTTATTCCAAACGTTTGAACCTACCTACATTAGTTTAATCTTTCAATATATCACAAGAGTGTTTTCTAATAATTATTACCACTAATTTATTATTTATTTTAGTTATTTCATAAATCATTATATACAAGTTTTGTATATATGTGAGTTGGTTTCTTATTTCTTCAACTTAAACGCTTGCATATTTGTTTATTTTTTCCAGTTTTTTTATAATTTGCTACAACATTTTTATTTTAACAAATAATTGATTAGTTACTTTTAGTTAACTTTTTATAGGGTTTATTTGGTTTTTACTCTAAATGTCTGAAACATAACTTTTATTCTTTAAGTGGTATATTTTGCACCTCATTTATAATCAAAAAATACCCCTTTATTAGGTAGCTATTTTTAACCTGCTTCTCATAGGTCCTAATTTCAGTCTACAATACCAGAGGTTGAACTGATTATTATTGACGGCATAGTTGTCCCCCACGACGTAATTCAGATCCCCGGGGATGGTGCGTGTCTGTTCTATTCCCTTTCTTACTCTATACATGGCTCCGTCTCGCACGCCGCTCAGGTGAGAGCTCAGATAGTGAATCACGTCAAGAATAACTGGCGGAGGCTCAAGCCATTCACCATGACGCCACAGATGGTACCCTACACCAAAAAGCCTCAGTACTTATCTGAAATGGCTAAGCCACATACATACGGTACATCCTGTGAACTAAGAGTAGCTGGAGAGATATTCCCTTATCATTTTGAGGTGTACCGCTGCGGCGCGCTTCTGGCTACGTACGGTGAAGATACACGGGCAGTAAAAAGGCTACGGTTTACGGGAGATTTCACGGCAGGACACTTTGATGTACTGATTCCTATGGTGCAACAAACACATACTGCTTTACCAGCACCCACAACCCCTGATAAAGTCATGGACTGCCATGCATCCGGTTCCTACTCTCTATCTACTCAACCTGAATATCATCCTAAGGCACAAACTCAATTTGCTCTTTCCACCGATTCTGACGAGTCCGTTCCTAAATTGCCTTCAATAGCTCCAGAAAGGAAAGGCAAGAAACGTAGGAAACGTTTCACTGACTCTATACGTAAAAAAACAAGTGAGAGATGCTGTTTCTACATATGCACAAAATAACCCCGATGTCAACAGGAAGGCTGTTGATGAATATACGAAAGCTAACCCCGAGGTGCACAGGAAGGCTGTTGATAAATATACGAAAACTAACCCCGAGGTGAACAGGAAGGCTGTTGATAAATATACGAAAGTTAACCCCGAGGTGAACAGGAAGGCTGTTGATAAATATACGACAGCTAACCCCGAGGTGAACAGGATGGCTGTCAACAAGTACACAAAGAACAACCCTCAAAATAACAAAGCTGCAGTGATTAATTACAATGAGAAAAGGGCTCAAATTGCACTATTACCATGGATTGCTCTAAAACTTTCTGCCTTCAAGTATGACCCAAACACTGATTATGCCCAAACCAAAACTGTTGATATAGGTTCACAAGTAGTTTGTTTCTTTTGTCATGCTAAAAAATGGAAGGATGAGTCTCCCGGTATGTGCTGCAAAAATGGTAAAGTACAGCTTCCTTCTATCCAGCAGTACCCGGAACCTCTCCACAGCCTTCTAAATCACCAGCATCCTTTGTCCGAACATTTCCTCACTAACATTCGAAAATATAATGGGTGTTTCCAAATGACATCCTTTGGGGCCAAGGAGGTGAGAGAGGGAAATTTTATGCCCACGTTTAAAGTTCAGGGCCAGGTATATCATAAAATAGGGAGCCTGATGCCAGAAATACAACACCAGCCCGCATTCTTACAAATATACTTCCTTGGCGATGGGAGCTATAAGCGAGACATAAGATGCAAAAATTTCCCTGGTGTTAACCCAGAGCTGGTGAAAGAGTTACAGGATATGCTCCACCATCACAACAAATATATTCAGGACTTCAAGACTGCTATGGAATCAGTTCCCAAAGATCAACTAGACTTTCAAGTAGTCATAAACGCTGACAGGAAACCAACGGACGCGCATAGAGGTCCCTTCAATGCCCCGACCACTAAGGAGGTTGCCATGTTGATCGTTGGCCAAGAGTTTGAAAGAAGAGACATTGTTCTTCATAGCAGGATAGCAGCTTAGTACGAATTAGTGAGACGCACCGTTCATACGATACTCTTCAGTACCCTCTGATGTTCTGCCGTGGAGAAGATGGTTATTACACCACCATCTCTCAGCATGACTCTAGCACCAAGGTACCTCTAAAAAAAACAGTGTCTGCTGCCGGCTTTTACAGCTACAGCATAATGGAGCGCGATGGAAAGGAATCCTATATATTGCTGTTCCGCAACCTTCTCAACCAATTTTTGGTTGATATGTACGCCAAAATCGAAACTGAAAGGCTGAACTGGATTCGTTTCAATCAGAAAAAGTTAAGAAGTGAAGAGTACGCGCACTTGAAGGATGCCATTTCGAAGGCCGATGGCCAGTTGTTGGAGCTTGGTAAGATGGTAGTGTTGCCGTCGTCTTTTACCGGAGGACCCCGCTATATGCATGAGCGAACTCAAGATGCTTTGACATACGTTCGCCAGTTCGGACGGCCGGATCTGTTCATAACTTTTACGTGCAATCCTAAATGGACCGACATAACTCTGCTCCTAAAACAATATCAAAAACCGCATGACAGGCACGACATTATAGCGCGGGTTTTCCACTTAAAAGTGAAGAAGATCATGAAGCTCCTTACTCAGGGATGTGTCTTTGGCAACACCAGGTGTCATATGTATTCTGTGGAATGGCAGAAACGAGGCCTCCCACACGTTCACATTCTTCTGTGGCTGGAAGAAAAAATAAGGCCTGAATCGATTGACAAAGTAATAAGTGCTGAAATACCTGACCCACAACTCGACCCTATCCTGCATCATATTGTCAAAACTACCATGATCCATGGCCCATGTGGATCTCTCAACCGGAACTCACTCTGCATGGCTGAAGGAATGTGCACCAAGAAATATCCTCGCCCTCTATTAAAGGAAACTCAAACAGGGGAGGATAGCTATCCTAAGTATCGCAGGCGGTCCCCTGCAGATGGTGGCTTCACTACCAACGTCAATGGTGTCGATATTGATAATCGCTGGGGGGTGCCTTACAACCCTGTTCTGTCTCGCACCTTCTCAGCCCACATTAATGTTGAGTTCTGTAACTCTGTTAAATCAATAAAGTACATCTGCAAGTATGTCAACAAGGGCTCTGATCAAGCATAGTTCACTGTTACAGAGTTAGATGAAGTGACGAGGTACGAGACAGGACGTTATATTAGCAGTTCTGAGGCAGCCTGGCGCATTCTATGCTTCCCAATACATGAAAGGTTTCCGCCAGTCATGCATCTTGCTGTTACCTTGAAAATGGCCAAAGGGTTTATTTTACGGAAGAAAATGTATTTGAAAGCATTAGGAATCCCCCCAAAACTACACTCACAGCATTTTTCGAACTGTGCAAAGTTGATAGTTTTTGCAAAATCACTGTTGTATAATGAAGTTGTTTCATATTACGTTTGGAAAGGCAACACGTTTTGCAGGAGGAAACAAGGGAAGGCCGTGCCAGGCTATCCAGGAGTTAAGAAAGACCATGTTCTAGGTAGAGTTTACACAATTCACCCTGGCAACTCAGAATGCTTTTACTTGCGACTCCTATTACACCAAATTCGTGGTCCTGTATCATTTACATCTCTTAGGAATGTGGCAGGGGTAGTGCACCCTACATTTCAAGCAGCGTGTCGAGCATTGGGCCTGCTGGAAGATGATGCACACTGGGACTGCACTTTGGCAGAAGCTTCCATCTCTGACTCTCCTCAAAAGATCCGCGAGCTATTCTCTGTTATGTTGGTATTTTGTCAACTTGGAGATCTCATAAAACTATGGGAAAATCACAGAGAATGTCTCGCGGAAGACCTGATAATACAAATTGAAAGAGAAAGCGGTGATGCCCAGTTGGTTATGGAAGTTGTATATAATGATTGTCTGGTCCTTCTTGAAGACATAGTCATGGCCACGTCTGGCCATCCACTCCAACATTACGGTCTTCCATCACCAATAAGAGAGCAGAGAGCTGTAGTAACCAACCGGATTTTTGTTAGGGAGTCAGCTTATAACACCATTCATCTGTCCGAAGTAGTTACTAATAACATCATAAAACTTAATAAAGAACAGAAGAAAGCTTACGATGAGATCATGTACAGCATAGATTCACACTCTGGGGGTCTGTTTTTCCTAGATGCTCCTGGTGGCACCGGAAAAACATTTTTAATTAATTTGTTACTGGCCACTGTTAGGAGTACAGGAAACATTGCGATTGCAGTTGCTTCTTCTGGTATTGCTGCTACATTGCTTGATGAAGGCAAGACAGCTCACTCTGCCTTCAAGTTGACTTTTAATTTTAATTGCTGTGAGTCTGCAATCTGTAACATCTCTAAGCAAAGTGAAATGGCTCAGGTTCTACGAAATACCAAACTTATTGTGTGGGACGAGTGCACGATGGCACACAAAGGAGCTGTTGAGGCACTAGACAGAACACTCCAGGACATACGGAACCATAACCAAATAATGGGTGGGGTGACTGTGCTTCTGGCTGGTGACTTCAGACAGACCTTACCTGTGGTATCGCGGGGCACACGAGCGGATGAGGTGAAGGCCTGTCTCAAGTCATCAATCTTATGGCCCAAAGTTAAAGTCCTGTCCTTAAAAATGAATATGCGTGTTCAGTTTCAGGGTGACTTGAGAGCAGAGGAGTTTTCAAAGTTACTTCTAAATATTGGTGATGGCAAGTTGGAGGAAAAGGAAGGAAAAATAAACATACCTGACAACCTTTGCTCTGTGGTGGAAGATCTTATTAGCTTAATTGACCAAGTATATCCCGATATTTGTCAAACCCAAAGTCACGATGCTTCTTGGCTAAAAGAGAGAGCTATTCTCACTCCAACCAATGACTCAGCAATTTCTATAAACCTGAATTTATTGGAGAAGCTCTCAACTGAGAAAATAAAATATGAGTCTGTGGACTCAGTGGTGGATGTTGAAGATGCTGTACACTATCCTGTGGAGTTTTTGCACACCCTCAATCCACCAGGATTACCACCTCATATCCTTCTCCTTAAGATCGGTGCTCCAATAATGCTGTTGCGTAACCTTAATCCTCCAAAACTGTGCAATGGGACAAGATTGCAGGTGACAGCTCTGTTCAGGCACGTCATTGAAGCGACAATATTCACAGGCATTGGCCAGGGAGAAACTGTTTTCATCCCTCGCATTCCTCTCATCCCTACTGATTACCAAGTTCAATTTAAACGGCTGCAGTTCCCAATTGCACTTTGCTACGCTATGACTATTAACAAGGCACAGGGACAGAGTTTGAAAGTAGCTGGCATAGATCTGCGGAGTGACTGTTTCTCTCATGGACAGTTGTACGTTGCGTGCTCCAGAGTCAGTTCCACTGACCTAACATCGACCATCAAACACTTAAATGACAAAAAATTCTTGAATATCTATAACACTTCCTCTAAAGCAAAATGGTATAAAGCAATCAATCCCAAAATCTCAAACATACCATGGTTTTGGAAAACAAAACTAAGTAGACATGAAATAATCAATATAAATAGGTTACGTTTTGGACACGCCAATGTAAATGAAACTTTACACAAATTAAATCTGTATTTTACACCCCTATGCCTTCAGTGCACTTTGGGCCAGTTCGAATCCCTCGAACATCTCATTTTGAACTGTCCTGCACATGAGATTTTCCGTAACGAATTATACTTAAAACTTAATGCCGAAAATTATAAACCTCCTTTTAAGCTAGTAGAAATATTAAAATTAAATAACTTCGAAGTAATACGCGAAATAAACAAATTCCTAACAAATATTAAAAAAATAATTTAATTCAAACAAAAATACATATATGTTATTAAATCCACTCATGGGATTCTTCATCCAGGGCCCAACCTTTTCTGGTTAGGTGCTATGCTTGACGGGTCTCAAGCGAGAAGATATTACCTACATTACCCTCCTTAAAATTCATTCATTCCAACATTTTAATTTAAAATGTTTTCCTTTTCAATTTTCCCTCTTTATGTGACTAACTAAACATGTATACATTGACAATTTAAATATAGGAGTTTACATCATTGTTGTGTAAATAACAACCTACCCTCATAATATGTCACAATTCCAATCATAAATCATTAATAACTTTCCTTTTTACAAACAGAAACCAGACACATCAAGTACAAGACAAAAGTGCTTAAGATAAAAGTATTGTGATTAAGGGGCCGCATGGTAAACTCAGTGCCCAGCTGAATAGCAAAACAAGAAGAGAGAAAAAAAAAAAAAGAGTCAGTTCTCCGGACAGCTTGGTAATCCTTCAGCCTGAGCGGAAAACCAGGAATTTAGTTTACAGAGAGGTCCTAACAATTGAGTAGGGTGGAAGAATCTGCGGGATAAATTAGATAGAAAAAAGCCTTGACTGTTGATAAAGCGGAAGTTGAAACCTACCATAATATCCTATATGCTCTCAACATTGCCAATGTAATTAAGTGAAAGTCAAACTTAGTAAAAACTTTATATTAAAACGATATTTTTAAAGCTTTTTCGTGTTAGATAGTAGTTTACAGGAATACCATTTTCAGTGCTTTCCTAAATTGCGTAGTCGTTTTTTTCATGACCACAGTAGGATACGCACGGGTATTCAACGAACACTTAAAAAGAATACAATTATTACGGTAAAAAGACTGAAAATACTAACCACCACGGGCAACGCCGTACGGGTCAGAGTAATGTATATAAATACAAATGTTTAACAAATAGGCCTACAGTTTTATAATCCTTGCAGTTATACACATTTATCGAGTTAAAAATCCCCGTCAGTATAGTTAGGTAGGCCTAGATAAAGGATGTTGTTTTTAAGTAGTATTTGTTTAAATGATGTGATTTCTGATGTGTATCAAATTAATCTGCCTGTAATGTTTCACGGGTCTTACTAGTGTTTATATAAAGTAGAAGATACCTGCCACGTAATCCACTTAAGTTTTCCGAATTTTGTTTATGTTAAACCTGCAAAAAGAAAAATTCAAAAGGAAATTATAGATTTTCTACAACCATTGTAGTTAAGTATGTTTTAAACATTGTAAGTTTCTTCAGTTTACGTAAAAAAACACATTGACTACAAAGAAAACACACTACAGTCTCCCATAGTTAATATATAAATGACTCTGATTGTGATATACCTTATATCACAATCACGCACTTATACCTGGAGGGAACACGCTCTAAGGACATACCACCAGGTCCAGATGTGGCTGGGACGGGAGAAAGACCCCCTCCAGTGGGGAGGGAAGATGACTGGAAAAGGCTTGCTCCCCAGAACAACAACAAAAAAAACCAGCTCCAGCAGCGGTTCTGCAGAGTGTGTCAATGGGGTGCCGAGGAGGATGCAGCTGCCGGAAAGTAGGGTTGAAATGCTCCTACATATGCTAAGAGTGCAAAGGGCAGTCCTGCTCAAATGCTCCCGATGATAAAGCATCAACACTTATCAGTGAACATGGCTTGGAACTGCTTGTTGAGGATTTGGATGAATCAGGTACCTATAACATTTACACTGTCTTTATAACATTGCTTGTATTACTATGTTTTTTAGTTAAAAATGTTCATTGACTGTACTTAGACGTTTACAGATTCACGTATTTCAACGTTCATTCACTGATTCAAGTTTCCTACTATTTAATCTGACTAAAAATCAAATTCAAAGTCTGATTCAAATTCAAAGTCATTTTCGAAATTTAAAGTCAAACTCGACTTTATTTTTTTGTTACAGAGGAACACATTACAGAAAAAGAATTAGAGGTTGGCAGTGAGTATACCACAGAAGAACCAATGCCTGATGAATCTGTTTATGGGCCTTCTAAATGCCGAAAACTGTATTAACATCTTTATTTTTGTCTTAATTGTATATTGTATAATATATTAGTTTTAGCAAATACAGTGGATTATGTCTATACATAACAAAAAGTGCCCAAAAAATCTAAAATATTTAACATTCTTGTTTTGATATTTCATTCACAATACATTAAATATATCATTAATTTAAAAAAGTTTTTTTTTAATTATATTAAAAGTTATTATTATAAAATTAATGTTACTGATGAGTTTTTAATTAAGAATACCAATTTCTAAACTTAATTTAGTGTGGAGTAGATTTGTGACTGGAAGGTACCTTTTTGCTGACTGCTACGCGTATTTTTTTTTGTAGATCGAAAAATTTAATTTTCTATTTGTAGACTTGATCGAATTTGAAATATTAGGTATTTGCTGAACGCAGAATTAAATGTCCTACAACTTTCATTCAGTACGTATTTTCATTTAGAACAGCCGATTCCACGTTACGGACGTTTAAAAGTCTTAATAGTAACTTTTTAAGCAAAGTTGGTAAAAATCATAATGTTTTGACCATCGATTTTGACAATATTTCTCGGTCAAATTAATCTTTGTGGGTAATCAATCAACGTAAAACTTAATGCTCTTTAATTTATAAAAGAGTAAAATTTCTGTAAGATGCTTACTTTAGGAGTTAAAACCAAAAAAACAGAAAAAAGGACGAAAATGTTGGGGGTTTTTGGACCCCTATTTTGAAGCTTGCAGCGGGGGGGGTGGGGGGGGGGTGGGTGCAAACACGGGATACTTCAATTTGATGTCAAATAAAGCGATCAAAATGATTTCCAGCTTTCCAACATTTATTTCCACCTCCAGGTCTTATTTAACTGGACTATTATAACAAGCTCTATTATTATGATTACATTTTACGTATGTAGGTATACACAACTTAAGTAAATCTGTAGACTTTCTTTGCGTTATAAAACGATTGTCTAACCTTAAAGACTCTTACTCCAGAAGAAATCGATAAGAATCTAATTTAATTCCGCGCTGCTAAAGCCGGTTGTGATTTGTTCCTTGTCTTAATAGCCGCAATACGATCCTTGAAAAACGAGCCAAACACAGAAGCAATTTGTGCTCAGTGAGTTACGGATTTCCTTTGCAGTTGTTGCGCTCATTTATAATTGTGCCTGCACTAGCGAGGGCACTACCAGCTTCTGTATCTATCCCACTTCTCAAACACTGACATTCACTGTCTACAGTACTTTGTCTGTATTTGTTTACAATGAAAGTGTTCAGTGAATGTTTACTGCTAATCGATTATTAAAATGATCTAACGCTCCATCTATGTTTATATTAGAAATACAAATTTATAAAGCTTATAAGTTCACAAGTTTAAATTGTTGGATGCAACTAGTATTTTTATTGCGATACTGTACTGCTGTAGAGCGAAGCCCTATTGTCATCCAGGTACAATTCAAAGTCAATTTGAAATAGAAATAGTCAAAATATAATTTCCCAATTCTTGTGAAACAAAAATAATTCGACCACGCAGCGAAACGCTGACGTGAGTTGAGGAAATTTCCAAACTTAAGTTTATAGGCATATGTTTTAGGGTTTCAACCAACAGTTTGGGAAATAGGACTATTCACGACGGTGCTGAATAGCTGCAAAATGGTTTGCACGCCATTCCGCATATTGGGAGTATCTTCAAGTCACAAAGCATTGCGTGCTTCGCACGCCATTCCGCATATTGGGAGTATCTTCAATACACAATGCATTGCGTGCTACGCACGCCATTCCGAATATCGGGAGTATCTTTTAACACACAAAACATTGCGTGCTTCGCACGCCAACCCCGAGGTAGAATCCACCACATGGCTTTGATCCGTGTACTTCTATGGTATTTTACGTTTTGATCGAATTTGGGGGAACCAAGCGAGCTATAAGGTCGCGTAAAAAAAACAAAATGTGCAAAATAACATCCTACATTTATATTTGTAGAAAAAACTCAAAAACAAATCCATTCTCGTAGGAAAAATGCCGAAAAATAGTTACTTCCGGTCAAAAAACGTGCTTCCGATTGTTGGATTTTTTTGGCTAACGAACTCGTCCGTAGACAACCAACATGTGTACCAAATTTGAACCAAATCGGACTGAAAATATATACGATTTTTAATGACATCCCAAAACGTGTAAGTTCTGAGGACCATGATCGGTGCTCATTTGCTACTCCCGACCTTGGGTCTTACCATAAGAGCCACTGCAATAGCTCATTTTTCCTATGGAAATTCGCTAATAATTCGACCACGCAGCTGAATTTCCAAAATTAAGTTTATGTTTCAACCGACTGCATTTGGAAAATTGGTCTACTCACTCAGGCGCTGAATGGTTGCCGTTGTGTAGGAAATATCAATAGAATTTGTTTATACCTAACCCTCTGGCTTCGACTCACGCTCTCCTTCGTTCCACTTGCACCTCGACCTTGCGGCCTTGGGCTATATACTGATTCACTTCGCTCACAGCGTGCAAACTCGGCCGTCGGCCTCGGAACAGAACGTGGCTTCGAACCGGGTACTTTTATGGTATTTTATATTTTGATAGATTTTGGGGGAACTAAGCGTGTAAAAAAACAAAATGTGCAGAATAATATTCTATATTAATTTGTTTAGATAAAACCCCAAAAAAGTTTCAATCTAGTACATAAAATCCAAAAAATGTTACTTCCTGTCAAAAACGAACAGGAAATCCTGTGGTTGTTGGACTTTTCGGTTAACGAACTCATCCAAGCAACTTAGACAACCGACGTGTGTTTCAAATTTGAAGTAAAATGCGGCAGTTAGAGTGCGAATAAATGTATATATGTATATAACATTTTTAATAACATAAAAAACGTGTACTGGGGCTCATGATCGGTGCTCATTTACTTCTCCCGACATTTGGTCTCAACATAAGGGTCACTGCAATAGCTCATCTTTTCTATGGAATGAATTGTAAATCCACCCACTGTCATCCAAAGATAATTTTCTAATAGATACATTTTTATAATTTAAAACATATTATCTATTTTATTAATTGAACCTTATAAGTTTAATGTGCGGAAGTGAGACAAATTCTTAAAAACATTCTTCAATAACAGCTGTTAGAAGATATTCGTTACGATATAAAAACACATCAGCTGTTGGATGAAATATGGTTACGTAAACATATGGTTACCTTAAAAAGTATAACTTAGGCAAAAACCAACAGGTAGAAAGTAAAACGAGTTCTGATTACGAATGAGTGACATTTAAAATTAATAATAGATTCATTATTCTGTAAATAGCTGTGCATATTAAATACAAATCAGATTATTGGTATCAGAGAACAGTCGTGAGATTTGAAATATGGCTTAACATTGCTTTACAGAATATTCATAAAGTCCCTTTAAACCCCTTTATTATTTTTGTTACTGAAAATAAGTTAACAAATTTTCGCATATATCTTGTGATGTATAACAGGACACATTTCTTGACATATCTGAACCTCTATGATTTTGGGGGCTTGAGGAGGTTAGGAGGTGGGAGTTAACAATCCTACTAATATTATAAATGTGAAAGTTTGTATGTTTGTTTGTTTGTTTGACTGACAATCACGCAAAAAGTACTGGATGGATTTGAATGAAATTTGGCACACATATAGATCATGACCTGGAATGACACATAGGCTATAAATAATTTTGATTTAAGGGTTGAAACAACCCCTAAAACAATATATATTTATTATTATACATCCATTAAGAGTAGAATGCTGCAATTTCGTACATTTATTTCTTACAAGGTACATATAAAATGTAAACTATATTTGCATTTTACACTGTTCTGCTAAGGGGTGAAATTGTAATAACAACCCCTAAAACAATACAAATTAATTATTATACTTCCCATAAAGGTAGAGAACTGGAAATTGGTACATTCATTTCTTATAAGATATACAAAAAGTAAACCATGTTTGTATTTTTCAGTGTGCTGCTAAGGGGTGAAAATGTAACAACCCCTAAAACAATACGAAATAATTATTATACTTCCCATAAAGCTAGAGAACTGGAAATTGGTACATTATTTCTTACAATACATTTATACAATGTAAACCATAATTCCTTTTATTCACGTGCTTCTTAGGGGTGAAAATGAGATAACAACCCCTAAAACAATACAAATTAATTATTATGCTTCCCATAAAGCTAGAGAGCTGGTAATTTGTACATTTATTTCTTACAAGGTACTTATAAAATGTAAACTATATTTGCATTTTACACAGTTCTGCTAAGGGGTGAAATTGTAATAACAACCCCTAAAACAATACAAATTAATTATTATACTTCCAATAAAGGTAGAGAGCTGGAAATTGGTACATTAATTTCTTATAATATATATATATAAAGTAAACCATGTTTGTATTTTTCAGTGTGCTGCTAAGAGGTGAAAATGTAACAACAACCCCTAAAACAATACGAAATAATTATTATACTTCCCATAAAGCTAGAGAACTGGAAATTGGTACATCATTTCTTACAATACATTTATACAATTTAAACCATATTTCCTTTTATTCACGTGCTTCTTAGGGGTGAAAATGAGATAACAACCCCTAAAACAATACAAATTAATTATTATTCTTCCCATAAAGCTAGAGAGCTGGAAATTGATGCATTCATTTTTTACAAGATATATATAAAAAGTAAACCATATTTGTATTTTCAGTGGGCTGCTAAGGGGTGAGAATGTAATAACAACCCCTAAAACAATACGAAATAATTATTATACTTCCCATAAAGCTAGAGAGCTGGAAATTGATGCATTCATTTCTTAAAAGATATATATAAAAAGTAAACCATATTTGTATTTTTCAGTGGGCTGCTAAGGGGTGAAAATGTAATAACAACCCCTAAAACCATACGAAATAATTATTATACTTCCCATAAAGCTAGAGAGCTGGAAATTTGGACATTTATTTCTTACAAGACATTTATACAATGTAAACCATATTTTCTTTTATTCACGTGCCTATTAGGGGTGAAAATGAGATAACAACCCCTAAAACAATACAAATGAATTATTATACTTCCCATCTAGAGTGCTGGTAATTTGTACAATTATTTCAAACCAAATTTCCATTTTGTAGTGTTCCATCAGCTTCGATTATATTACAACGATTTAAAGCTTTTTCATTATTTTTTCACAAAAATCGTCAATATCTTGAAAACGCTGCGTTCTAGAGAATTTTTGACGATTCTCGACACCTCTTTAGGAAGCACCATCTTTGCCAGTTACGAGCTATACAACTGTAAAGTGTGTATGCCCCTGGGGGCTCTCCCCCCCCCCAAGTTGAATTTTGACTTCTACAAATTGGGTAAAATAAGTGAGAGACGGGTCAAAATAAATGTTTTTTAATGCAAAAACACGTTATATTCCATCGGCTTCGATTACATTGAAATGATTTGAAGCTTTTTCATTGTTGAAGTTATACTTCTTTGCGCCCGGTGTAATCGGGATGGGGTGTCGGTCGAGAAACCGCATCACGCGTTAGGAGTAAAATCCGGAAAGTGCCTTTTTATACCTGTCTTCGTATAATCGTATACTTTCCTATACTTCAAAACGTTGGATTGATTTGAAAATTTGCACACTTATCAAGGACCTATGAAAATGCAATATTAATTTTGTTGGGTGTAGTAAGTGAGCATTGATCATGGTCCCCAGAACACGACGTGATTTTCACCCCCTTCAAAAAGTCGGATTGATTTGAAACTTTGCACACTTATCAAGGACCTATGGAAATGCAATATTAATTTTGTTGGGTGTAGTAAGTGAGCATTGATCATGGTCCCCAGAACATGACGTGATTTTCACCCCCTTCAAAACGTCTGATTGATTTGAAACTTTGCACAGTTATTAAGGACCTATGGCAATGCAATATTAATTTTGTTGGGTGTAGTAAGTGATCATTGATCATGGTCCCCAGAATACGACGTGATTTTAACCCCCTTCAAAACGTCTGATTAATTTGAAACTTTGCACACTTATCAAGGACCGATGTCAATGCTAAATTAATTTTTTTGGGTGTAGTAAATGAGCAAGCATTGATCATGGTCCCCAGAACACGACGTGATTTTCATCCCCTTCAAAACGCCTGATTGATTTGAAATTTTGCACACTTATCTAGGATCTATGGGAATGCAATATTAATTTGGTTGGATGTAGTAAGTGAGCACTGATCATGGTCCCCAGAACACGAGGTGATTTTCACCCTCTTCAAAACGTCTGATTTTTTGAAACTTTGCACACTTATCAAGGATTTATGGCAATGCAATATTAATTTTGTTGGGTGTAGTAAGTGAGCACTGATCATGGTCCCCAGAACACGTTTACGGCAGTCATTAAAAATATTATATACAGGTTGATTCACGAAAATATGCAGAAACTTTGGGAGCTCATTAATTTTGTTGGGTGTAGTACGTGAGCACGGATCATGGTCCCCAGAAGACGACGTGATTTTCACCCCCTTCAAAACGTCTGATTGATTTGAAACTTTGCACACTTATCAAGAACCGATGACAATGCAATATTAATTTTGTTGGATGTAGTAAGTGAGCATTGATCATGGTCCCCTGAACATGTTTATGGCAGTCATTAAAAATATTATATACATGGTGATTCACGACGATATGCAGAAACTTCGGAAGCTCATTCATTTTGTTGGGTGTAGTAAGTGAGCACTGATCATGGTCCCCAGACTAACTGTGACCAACCAAACAGATGCAACGATAGTATTCATAAGCGTATTGTTTTTTCACAAAAATCGTCAATATCTCGAAAACAGTGTGTTCTAAAGCATTTTTGACGATTCTCACCCCTTTTTAGGAAGTACCATCTTTGCCAGATATGGGTTATACAACGGTAAAGTGTATATGCCCCTGGGGGCTCTCCCTCCAATTTGACTTTTGATTTCTACAAATTGGGTAAAATAAGTGAATGACGAGTCAAAACATGGTTTTTAGTGAAAAAACACGTTATTTCGTCAGAGGTTTTTGACAATTTTCGATAACTCTTTAAGTGACACGTAAATATATACATTTTTACCTCCATTTGTTACAATTTGTCAACATTTACCATCAGACTGATTGTATTATACTTCTGCTTACACTATGAATTATTCCCGTGTGAAGAACGGGTACAACATCTACAATATGCCTATAATTTGATAGAGTTTGGTATTTTAATAAAAATATAATATATAAATAACAAAAATATCACAAATATGCCTACAGTTATATAAAATCATATTTAAATAATCTTTATAATTGTATACATTTACCAAGTTAAAATCTCCTCAACATAGTAATGTATGCCTACATAAAGTGATTACTTTTTAAATAGTATTTTTTAAATTATTTATTTCTGAGGTGTATCTAATTATTCTGCCTGTGATTTCACAAGAAATTACTAATTAAATATTGTACTATAAAAAAAAATTAAAAAAATACAACATTTTTAAGATTACATCACTGACACAGCCTTATATTGTATTCCTTATTCTTCCATTTGAAACCTACGACAACTAAATGCATTCTTTGTCTTCAACAACAATCGTTTAACATTGGCCTAGGCTGATTTCAGTATTTCTAGGTTATGTTGTAAACTATTAAAATGTAAAAGGAATAATTAATAAAGGTTTTATCATAGATTACGATTTATACATGGGTAATCCTACATAAATCGATACGCAAGCCGTAACAGTCACACGTATAATTTTGTTGTATGTTAAACAGACAATTGTATTTAAAATATTTCAATGTAAAAATTAAATAATAAAAGGTTTTATCATAGAGTATGATTTATCCATGGGCAATCCTAAAATATTTTAATGTCAAGTTTTTAATAATAAAGGTTTTAACATATAATATGGTTTTTGTCATGGATAACCTTAAAATCCATCACTCATAACTGTCGCATGAAACTGTTTCCGTCTTATATAGTTTTCTAACAAATTTAAGCCTATGTGCTATGGACGAACATGTGCGTCCGCTTTAAAATTTTAGTGATTATTACGTAGAAAGGTTAAAAATAAAAAATAAATGATTTCTACTAATTTAGACTACAAATATAAAAAATAAAAGGTCAGCTCATAGCATAGGAAATACGAAATTTGCTTAGCAGTGAATGTGTTAAGGATGAGGTAAACATCCACTAACATATTGAACATCCTCCATCACCTGAGCTACCGGTATGTATTTTAAATGCACAAGTATATATAACCAAATACCACTCACTGACTGACTGACTCAGTCATCACGATTTCTCAAAAACTACCGAACGGGTTGCAATAAAATTTGGTATGTAGCTTCCTCTAGGGCCCTAAGTGTCCGGTAAGAAAGGTCTTCCAAAAAATAGATATTTTAGGGTTTTTTTTTTGGGGGGGGGGATCAAAGTTACTAGAAAAAAAACCAAACGGATTGGAATGAAATTTGGTATGTAGCTTCCTCTAGAGCCCTAGGTGCTCCCTAAGAAAGGTTTAAAAAAATTCTAAATTTTAGGGTGGTTTGGAGGGTCAATGTTACTAAAAAACCCATAAGAAACACATAGTGTACTATATTTATTGATATGTTTTTGTTGCTAATATACATTTAACTTTGATTTGTCTATCCGTGCAAAGCCGGATCGGGGTGAAAATGTAATAACAACCCTTAAAACAATACAAATTAATTACTATGCGACGAAACTTTGGACCGTGTGCGAAGCCACGGGTACAACAGCTAGTTTCAAATAAATAAAGGTAGGTCAAACTACGCATACAGAAGAGAAAGTTAGGAGCAAACGTCAAGAGTTGTATTCCCGGTTCCATTTACATTACCCCCAAAGTTTTTCAAGTACACATAGAAACTCAGATAAATTAGTGGTAACGTACTACATTTATTTACAGTTTCTATGTTTTAAATGTGTTACATTTAACCTCTACCTACAACTTACTTATTCATGATATTAACAAATTAATATCCTGCTTTGATGTTATGATACAAACATCATTTCTGTCCATTACTTTGAAACGAAGCAAGATACTAAGCTCTAGTTTGCGCCATTCTGTTTCTCTTCTAATAAGCGTTTGAGTGGTGTATTAATGACATACCTTTATATTTGAAATTGTTAACCCCCACTCCCTGCCCTCCTCAAGCTCCCCTAAAATAATAGAGGTTCAGATATGTCAATAAATATGTCCTGTTGTACAACACAAGACATATACAAAGTTGTGTTAACTTATTTTCAGTAACAAAAATAATAAAGGGGGTTAAAAGGACTTTATGAATATTCTGTAATATATAAATGTTAAGCAATATTTCAAATTGAGCTGAGTGGCGGAAATAACTGATTTTTCACGACTTGTTTTTGTAAGCATTGATAAGCACAATTTTTAATGTACTGATAGGATAGCAATACCTCCATTTTGTTCCTGATATTTGTTGTGATAGCACTCAGTTTTGCCTTTTTACAAATGAATCGCTCAAATGAAGGCAAGGTTGAAATGATTTTATTTACTGGCAAGAATCTGCTTTAGTGTTATTATATAAACATAATTTTTCAAAACTTTGATTGTCCATTACTTTGAAACGAAGCAAGATATTAAAGCTCTAGTTTGCGCCATTCTGTTTCTCTTTTAATAAGCTTTGCAATGCATGACCTACCTTTATATTTGAAATTGTTAACCCCCTTACCCCCTAAGTCCCTCAAAATCATAGTGGGTCAGATATGTCAAAAAATTAGTCCCGTTATGCAACACAAGATATACATAAAATTTTGTTAACTTATTTTCAGTAACAAAAATTATAAGAGTGGTTAAAGGGACTTTATGAACATTCTGTTTAAGACTAAACAATGTATTATATTGTTTAATCATTTCACTTCGACCACGCCTAGTTAAATACAACTAACACAGGTTCTAAGGTTTGTATAAATGTTATTAGGTTGGAAGAGGAGTAACTTACACAAAGCGCAAGACGATGATTCCATACTTGACTGGTTCCGCTTTGATTTTCTCTGAACAAGAATACTCCGGTAATTTAGTTCTGTCTCTTCTTTGCAGTTGTGTTTTCCTCTGAAACCTTATTTTCACTCCTCTCTGCTCCTTCAACCCTTTCCTTTGAGTAAATTTCCATGAAAAACATCCCCATTAATCTAACGGAAATTAGATTCATCTACAGCTTTGAGACGTAGCGCTTTGAACTAGCTTCGCTCCGGGCGGTGTTAATGCAAATTTTGTGATTTAAGTTAAAAAATAAATTCTCTAGTTTTTTTATCAATACGATTAGAGTACACATACATATATTATTCAAGTGTAATAATGTGAACATTTTATCCTAACATTGCTTTGTTTGTTTCATAAAGAGACAAAGTGTCTCATCGTTAGAAATAAAGTGGTCTTACAGTTTATTGCTATAGTAAACAATAAGCAATTATCAATCTTATCTAAGAACTATAGGAGATGCGGAATATGATAAGGGACCTCTTGTCGCAAATTTTCGAAATTGAGTTTTTGTTATTTCCTTAAAGAATGGTGATTTATGAACAATTTAACAAAAAAATCATAATGCAATCTTAAAAATTAAGAAATTTATGGTCAAATGAAAATTAGTTACGGAAAAAGATAGTTTTGAGAAAAACGCAATTAAAGTTTTGAATACCAATTATGCCAAGATTGGTTATTTCATGCCAACGCTTGTATTATTTATGCAGCTGCTTACCACAGAGTAAGCTACAACCTTGCATAATTAAGGAACTTTTAATCATTGTGATTTTTAATAATAGATATTGTCTAGATTATTATTAATGTAATAATACAAAAGGTTGTTTGTTGGATTTTAAGCCTATTTTTATTACATTTTTAACCAGTCAAATAAAAGGGCCAAGTTGTCCGGAATGGTATCGAAATAATCAGAAGATGTTCTACTATTATTAAAAACTACAGTTAGTTGCTTGAAACGTCGCTAGATTACAGCAGATGCTACTTTCTGAAACGCTGTGCAAGCAATGTTAGTCATTACGAAAAGGGACCTCTTGTCGCGCCCATGTTATAACGACAAGAGGTCCCTTTCTCAGACCTGACATCTGTTTTACCAGTTTTCGATTATTTCTCGACTACAAACCACTTTACGATTGATGTTACCTTGTAAATAAGAAGTCGGGCAACAATAATCGGTAAAAAACCGAAAGTCGATATTTTTGACCCTTACTACTTATTTTATCTGTACTGAAACCTTTTTATCGAGTAGAAAGGAATTAAAAGAAGGTGGTAGCATGGGCAGATCCAGCCGGTTTTCAAGGAGGGGGCTGTCTCGAGAGGAGGGGGGTGTATAGAATAATTTTTTGGAATACAGGGCTTGAAAACGTCTTTTTTGGACTATTTCACGATCACCTAATTTGAATAGGACTTAAGGATTATATGCTTCACCCAAAAATAAAGTTTTATTATAATAAATTATAGAGAATAAACCATAGAATTGAACTGTATACAGTACAACCTCGTTGTCGGTCCCCTTTAAGTCGGATCTCCGGGTAACCCGGACCGGTTTGCAATAAATAAAAATATGCATTTTGATAGCGCTATTGCTTTATACGAGCGCATAATCGTAGCGTACTGCTCGGTGATCGTGTTTCCGCCGAGTTTGTTTGCCGTGCGGCACGTAAACGTTACTCGAAGTTGACGCAACAGAAACTTACAAGCTTTTTCCCCAAAAAGTAGACAGTCCACAGAAGTGTTTTTCATTTTATTGTGACCAGTTAATATTTTTATAGTATTTTTCTCCATAGTAAAGGAAAATGTTTTAAGTATACAGTGTATTTTCATTTTTTGATGTTTTATGCTCTTTCTCCGGCTAACACGGATTTTCGTTATGTCGGATCGGCCGTGGTTCCGGGTGGTCCGATTTAACGAGGTTGTACTGTACTTGAAAATTTTAAATATATTTATTCTAAAAACTTATTCCACTAAATTACAACAACTAAACAAAATGCTCATAAACTTATAGTAGGCTATATAGTTCCAGCCAGACATGAAAAGGTAACGGCTAACGCGCCTAGGGTGTTGAAAATGTACATATTTCACGGAAATACACGAATAGTTTGGAACACTAAACCAGGTTTTCCTTATATTAAACGACAATATAGAACTTGCACTTCAAATCGATATAAAAATTATTATACGAATACTGCATACAGATTTGTAATAGATACATTGCATTGCAAAATGCGCTTTATCATTTTTTGAAATCTGTCCAATGGCAAGGGTTTACAGACAAATTCATATCTAAGAAACTATAAGAGTGGAGAATGATTAGATCGTGGTAGAAAGTTAAAATCTTGACAAATCCAGTGGTGTCCTTATCTTCTTCTCAAAACAAGTCTGTCTAACGATTATGTGCCTTTAAAAAGTGACGAGTTTGAGTAATTTCCTTATGCTTTCTAGCGCGGCATCTATATTGATTTAGGCAACTACAATTTTACAAGAATGATTATATATGAAAATATAATTTTAGAAGAAATTTGTAAGTACAAAAATTGAAGTTTAAAATATTTTCTTTCCAATGGATTTTGTTTTATTGACATTTGATAATATTTAGTTTGTGAAATATTCAATACAAGTTGTGTTGTCTGAGACAACTTAATTTCAATTGAGCAGTATGCCACTTAGACGATTAAACAAAAATATAACCCAAAGAGGGGGCTGCAGCCCCCCCCCCTGGATCCGCCAATGGGTGGTAGTGAGTATTGGAGCTGAGATTATTGTTTCAGTCGGTATGTAGTATTGGAGCCGAGATCCATTGCCTCTTTTATATAAATAGTCTTTCTATCTTAACAGTATTTAAATATTGTTTTAGAAGTATGTAGTATTGGAGCTGAGATCTCAGCTCTATTCTGTTATTATTTGTGCACCTCAATTCACCAATGAAATGTGGCAACAATGTCAAACTTGGAAAAATAATACTGAATTCAAATAGTGGTCTGAAATAATTAGGGCTTTATTCAGTTATTAACTATAAAATATTGTTTTAATAACAAATAAAGGTTTGGTGTTATTTTATAATTGAGTCCAATTACAACACCACTTTAAAGTTGTTTAGTAAACTAAATTAGTTTCGTTACTTCTCTACACTCTTATAATTAGGACTGTTAATTATACAACACTAGTAGAGGACGCCGCACCTGAGTCCAAGAGGGGAGGGGGGCCAATCGCGCGACTCTAAACCCTTGGATGAGTGTGGGGGTGGACCTTGGGTGAGTGTGGAGTGGGCGTGGGGGGTGGGGGGTGGGGTGGGGGGGGGGATTTCCGCCAACTTTTCGCCGCCATTTTGTTTCCGCCATCTTTTTTTCTTTTTTCTTTTTTTTTGTTTTTTTTTGTTTTTTTTCTTTTTGGCAGCCATCTTTTTTGTAATAATTAATATTTAATACTTTGAAAAAAGTTTGGATGGCTCCGAGAATCGAAACGGGTACCACCATTACCCGAGTCCGCGACGCTACCGATTAGGCTGCGCTGACGCTGTTAAGAAGTAACTACCTAGTCGAGTATATAAGTTTAGACCTTGTGTCCGATTGTAGACATAACGGACTAACATTTGACTTTTACAAAGACAACATTTACCAAAACATTACAAAGAAATAATGACAAACATTGACAAATTGTAGACAAAACAGACTAATATTTGACTTTTACAACGACAAAATTTTCCAGTCAGGTGGACATGGAAAGCGTTGTTGTTGTGCGTCGTCTTCGTCAGTTGTCGGACATGGGAAGCGTCGTTCTAGTGCGTCGTCTTCGTCATCTTTGTCGGACATCTCCTATATGTACAGGGTGTTCCAAAACGTCCTGGTGATCGGAAAGATGTGTACATACATTGTATCCTCGATGTTAAACGACGTCGCTACTTTTATAATCTGTCGTCACCTAATTCGCCATCTTGTCGATATATTACAGCCTATACAGGGTGTTCCAAAACGCCAGGGTGATCGGAAAAATTCGTTTGTGCATTGTATCCTCGATGTTAAACGACGTTGCTAAATTTACAATTTGTCGCCATCTAGTTCGTCATCTTGT
>JAGFPH010000596.1:423199-434419 GCA_018207615.1 Philaenus spumarius
GAGTTCCGAGAAGTCAGGTATCACGGCCGAGCGGATAGACTATACACCATCAAGAATTCAAAGCCAACCTTACATCACCGCTTACAAAGATAAGAACAGGAGTAGAACTATTATCAGATATAAAGCTACGTTTAGAAGTGAGAGGAACTCGCCGAGAGAGCTCTCGATAGTTACTCTCAGAGCCCTTTACACGGGAGAGTGAAATTCACCCCAATCCACTCTCGGAGAGCTACTCGCCTTGGCAACTCTCGAGAGAACTCTTCAGACCGTTTACACGCATGATTTCTGTCAGTTTCTGAGAGTGATTTAACGTGATGTCTTCAACAAGTCAAAGAGAAGTAGCAGCAGCATCATTAGTTTTGTGCTTATCGAAAACAATTTTTAGGCGCGTACCACGCTTTGTCGACCTCCTCTATTCCTGTACTTTTACAAACAATTTAACATCACCCAATCAAATATATATAACAAAACAGAAAAACACCAAATTTTCATTTTATAAAATTCTGCAGTACATAAATAGGTCTACTTAATGTTTACCGAACTTTACATCAAACTATAAACTACTAATCAATATACATCGATGTTCACGATTGGATACATTGAATCAATTCGATGTGTAGGCCTAAAACAATGGCCTAAATTCTTGCATCGATATATTTTCAAACGAAAAAAATAACCTGAAATTCTAACTTATAGTCTCTAGCCTTAGTAGGTTTCCAGTTTGTAAACAAATATAAATTAGTAACATCAATTAACTTGTTTTGGCAGCACTACTCTATTTCCTAAAAAAAGTCCGTCGTCTGCAAACATATTAGCCGGGGGTCAGAATGTAAATGTACGGCGTACTCTAGTTGAATTTAAAGGTAATTATTTTGATTAACAACCGCCTAATATAATAGGCCTTTGTAGGTGTGTCATGACTAAACAAACCGAAAAGTGTTTTTACTCATTTGATTCGGTTAAATTTACTTTTCTGAAAAAAATCAGAAGAAAAACGTATCAGATTGTATTGCGTCCCAGCAGTTTGCAAGGACAGAACAATAAAACTCAATGCTGAAAAATAGGGCCATCTTTTTATTTCTTCTGTACCGCTTCAGCTTTTTTATTGTTTAACTCCTTAAGTTCTTGAGAAGCCTGTAATTAAAATGAAAACGTGATTATTAAAAAGGATTGATAATGAATGTAGGTATTGATCTATTAATAATGTTGTTTTGTTTATAAAAAATGTAAATTTGTGAAATAAACTTACCTGGTTTTCTAAAACCTTATTGAAAGGGAATATTACTTATTTATTTAACCTGCTGTTGACAAATATACAATCTGCATAGCAGACGTCACAGCCTTCATCCATTACAGTAAATCTTGAGTATTTAATATTAAAAAGTATTTAATTTTCCGTTCGGACTGCCTATGTTGGTTTTTGTAATTTATTATAGAACCCTTGTACTCTGAATAATATAGTCTATAGAAAAAAGAGCATAGGCTTACTCTTTAGGAGGAAACTTGGCTTCGCTTGTATCATTGAATATTTTCTGCAGTGGGTAATCCTCCAATAATCGACAAAACGTTTTGTTGCTAGATCTGGCAACACTGTCGCTATTGAAAAGTCTCACAATTAATTAATAGATTATTATTAATAGAGAGAGAGAGATGGAGGGTGGTAGGGAGGGGGTAGAGGGGGAGATGCAGGGAAAATTAATTGCAATAAGACTCTAAAGTTTCGTAAGCAATTTACGCATATTCAGAAGTTTCCTTCAGATTTTATTTCTTTAATTATGATCATGAAGTTCGGTGACTGTCCAAATTAAAATGTATACTATCCAACGTAGATTCTGATTTGTTAATCCTTGTTTACTTTTTGCTTGTGAGGTTAAACTCATTACCATTTCTTCACTACCGAATACCTAAGCGAGATTTGTATATACTTTGTTAAGATTTAGTACAGAACAACCCGGTTATGAGTGAGATATCGTATAATTAATGTCGTAGAACACAAAGCTGCTGACTGCAGAGTAGTATGTATTGTACTGTGGTGCTGGAACTGAACACAGATGATTAATTACAACGTAGGTGTTAGTTATGCATCTGTGATTGTGCTGTTTTGATTAATCTTCGCAGCATATATCACCGTCAACACTGTCGGTACAATCTGAAGACTCGAGTCCTCCATATACAGCATGATATTATACACAGATTGTTGTTTGTTCATACTTTAAACTAGTAGTTCTGTGAACAGTAGACTTCTCTCGTTGAATAACAAATGCGGTTTTGAGCTTAGGTTAAACATAGTGTGCCAGTAAGGAAGAAAGGAAAAGGTTTAGCCAGTGAATCATTATTTTGCAATTCTCTCGATTCCGGAGTTTCTAGTTCTCGTTTTTTTCTTTTCTTGAGCATTAACTGCTAAAGATTTTCTTTTAGGGGGCATTGTGTTTTATGTAGGTTAATAATGCGTAAGGTAGCTACACATATCGCGTTATTGAGGGAAAACATAGAATTAAATATTTTCATACTTTAATAACTAAAACTTAACAATGTATTTACAGTATCATATCATATTCCAATATTAGAAATAATGAAAAAAACGATGTTAAAGCGTCGTGATAGTGATCTCAACCCATGTACCAACACTTCCCATGCTGTCCAACGGTCATTTTTTGCATGTCCATTATCGCCGCGAGGTTTCATTTGTTTCATCTCATTTTGTAATTCAAGTAAAGCTAAGTCAAATACTTTTATAAAATAATAATTTACAAGTATACAGTTCAATTCTTTGATTTATCCTCTACACTTTCTTATAATAATATGTCATTTTTGGGCAAAGGATATATTCCTAAATTACTATTCAAAATAGGCCTAGTTTTGTTAGCCTGTACAAACATGCAAGAACAGAAACATGAAACATGAAGTAGAAACATGAAAACTGGTGTTTTCAAAATAAGAAATTTGAAATTGATAAATATTTTTATACAATTCTATTTAGAACTAAATTACGAAACTTTTTTAAATTTATGAAAAAAATGTTTACTACTTTTATGTAGGCCTAAAGTTGAACGTTTTCCTTTCTTTACTGAACATGTTTGTTTCTTGAGCTAATAACTTTATTAATTTTACTTCAATAATTTTTTTTACTGGCATTTTACAAAAAAGCTACGGAACACTTTTGAATTGGTTTAGAATAAACGTATAAAATCATGGTTGAAATACAAAAACTTGGACGATTTTTAACAAATTTGAAGTTTACGGCTATTTTGTGAGCTTAGAGATAAGAACAAATCAAGAAACCAATTTTGTTGAAAATCTAATTTGCTACTCGCAAAATGTTATTAGTTTTTAAATTCGACTTCCGGCTAAGCCACAAACTGGCTTTGGAAAAAAAGCTTACAGTGAGAGAAACGGTCCGGCCGCCATTTTTATTTTATTTAAGGGGTTAAAAATGAAAAATGGAAAAACCGTATATATACATGGCTTGGCCTAGGAATAAGAAACACACATGCAAAAAATCTTCAAAATCGGTCAATACGTTTGGCTGTAATCGTGAGACAGACAGACACACAGACGAAATGCCGAACGGTCGAGTTAAAACGGAGACCTCGCTTCGCTTGGTCAATTATAGTTAAAATAAAATTTACGAAAGCAAACGATTCACTGAACAACTGTTTTTCAAGTTTTGCTCGTTTAAAATTTTGTCCGGTTTCAGAAATAGATTTTGTGACGCCTTCAAGATTTAAACCGGGTCACACTGCTACGGACAAAGGTTATTTTATCCATTGCTGTGTAATTAAATATCAAATGTATTAATTATGTTAATGTCCGGCTAAATAGATTAACTAGTAGTTCTGTGAACAGTAGACCTCGCTCGTTGAAATAACAAATGTGGTTTTGAGCTTAGGGTAAAAATAGTGTGCCAGTAAGGAAGTAAGCACAAGGTTTAGCCAGTGACACATTATTTACAATTCCCGGGATTTATAGTTCTCGTTTTTATTTCTTTTCTTGCGCTTTAACTGCTAACGATTTTCTTTTAGAGGCATTGTGTTTTATTTAGGTTAATAATGCGTAAGATAGCTAATAATATCGTGTTATAGAGGGACAACATACAAATAAATATTTACATACTTAAATAACTCAAACTTAACAATGTATCATAAATTAACTTAAGTTCCATATCATATTCCAATATTAGAAATAATGAAAACAAACGATGTTAAAACGTCGTGATAGTGATCTCAACCCATGTACCAACACTTCCCACGGTGTCCTACGGTCATTTTTTGTATGTCCTTTATCGCCGCGAGATTTCATTTGTTTCATCTCATTTTCTCATTTTGTAATTCAAGTAAAGCTAACTCAAATACTTTTATGAAATTTACAATGATAATTTACAGTTACAATGATAATGAATTTAATACAGTTCAATTCTTTGATTTATCCTCTACACTTTCATATAATAATATGTCATTTTGGGCAAATGATATATTCCTAAATTACTATTCAAAACAGGCCTAGTTTTGTTAGCAGTCTTGTAGTAAGAACATAAAAACTGGTGTTTTCAAAATAAAAATTTGAAATTGATAAATATTTTTATACAATTCTATTTAGAACTAACTTACGAAACTTTTTTACATTTACGAAAAAAATTACAATAATTTTTACTACTTTTTATGTAGGCCTAAAGTTAAACATTTTCCTTTCGTTACTGAACGTAATTGTTTCTTGAGCTAATAACTTTCTTAATTTTACTTCAATCATTTTTTTACAGGCATATATGAATTCTTTAAACCTTTATCTACAAAAAAGCTATGGAACACTTTTGAATTGGTTTAGAATAAACGTATAAAAACATGTTTGAAATACAAAAACTTGGACGATTTTGAACAAATTCGAAGTTTACGGCCATTTTGTGAGCTTACCGTTAGAGATACGGAAAAAGTCAAGGATACAATTCTGTTTAAAATTTAATTTGCTTTTAGCAAAATGTTATTAGTTTTTAAATTCGACTTGCGGTTAAGCCACAAACTGGCTTTGGAAAAAAGCTTACACTAAGAGAAACGGTCCGGCCGCCATTTTAATTTTATTTAAGGGGTTAAAAATGAAAAATAGAAAAAAACCGTATATATACATGGCTCGGCCTAGGAATAATGAACATTCATGCAAAAAATCATTAAAATCGGTCAAGGCGTTTGGCCGTAATCGTGAGACAGACACACAGACATACAGACACACAGACGAAATGCCGAACGGTCGAGTTAAAACGGAGACCTCGCTTACGCTCGGTCAACTAGGCGTAATCGTGAATTAAACGGTGTCTGGTGAGTCATGTCCAGTCCATAAATTAATAATTTGACCACGCAGCTGAACCACTGTCGTGAGTCGAGAGAATTCCCGAATTTAAGTTTATATGTTTTATGATTCCAATCAACTGTTTGGGCAATTTATCTACTCACGCAATCTCTGAATAGCTGCCTATGTGTAGGAAATATATTTGTTTGCACCTAAGCCTTCAGCTTCGTTCCACCCTCAGTGGAAACACTCGCTTCGCTTGCAGCGTAATTACTCGGCCTCGGATTACAAGATGCCCTCACAGTGAAATCCCCCACATGGATATGAACCGGGTAATTTTATGGTATTTTACATTTTGATCGATTTCGGGGGAACCAAACTAGCTACAAGGTTGTGTAAAAAAACAAAATGTGCAGAATAATATCCGATATTCATTTTTGTAGATAAAACCCCAAAAAAGTTTCATTCTAGTACAAAGAATTAAAAAAAATAATTGGGTGTGCTTGAGACCACACGTTTGAAGTGATAACTTCTATGACCGATTTATATTTTTATCAGTATTAATACTAGAGGAGAATAAGGGTAAACAAATTACACACGTCAATATATTGTCAAAAAATATTACATCATATTTTGAAAGTGCATAGACCTAATTAATTATTCAAATAACAAATTATTCTTAACTCCTAAAAATTGTAAGTAAGTAATTTAAGTATATTTTCAGTTATCAGTAAATCTGCAGAACATTATATTTAATATATTTTCTCACTTTTACATTACACATTTTTATTCCATTTTAAGCATGTATATAATCTAATTATATCAAATTATAAATAATCAATATGAAAATTGACCATATTCCATTTGTTTAGTTCAAAATAGAGTAAAGTCTTTAGCTTTGATTAAAAAAAAATTAATGTGGTTTAAAATTTCCTAAAGTTTATAAGAAATTGTAGAAATTTTCAAAATTGTAAATTATTTAAAATTGTTAATTATCTTAAAAAATGTTAATTTTTCAAAAAATAATATGACTTCCTTTTTGTTCATCAGATTTAAAAATGCGCAATCAAAGGTTATAAATTTTCCATTTAAAAAAGTTGAAAAGTTATGGAAAAATCCTCAAATAATAATAAATATAATTGTAACTATCAATGTACTTACCGACTTTCTGTATTAACGAATCCAACAAAGAAAATTAAACACTCGTATCTATATCATGAGTCACTTTCTATGTACAGTATACAGTGTGATTATTTTAAGTGTGCCACCATTGGTATATCAGAAGCGACAAGATTTACAGGAAACTTTAAATGGGGGACTTCACCTACTTTTTAGTGGTTATTAAAAATATGAATTTGAAATTTCGAAAATATGCATCCATTTTCCAATATGGCTGCCAACTTTCGAATTTCTTATGGACCCCTATTTTTGTATAAAATAAATTATTTATGAATTTGCAACAGCTTTTTAACATTCCATTGTAAAACACATTGCACTTTGAGTTAAATTTTATTGTTTGCAAATTGAAAATAAGCCTCTTTAATAACTGTTGAAATAAGAGTTTCTGAAAATTTCAGCGCTCCTAGCGGCTAAACGGTTAAGTTTATCAAACAAACACCAAGCATAAAAATGTCTTAAAATTGCATGTAAATCTAAATCCGTCATAAAAAATAGGGGGTTCCATTACAAATTGGAAAGTTGGCAGCCATATTGGAAAATGGCGGCATATTTTCGAAATTTCAAATTCATATTTTTAATGGCCACTAAAAAGTAGGTGAAGTCCCCCATTTAAAGTTTCCTGTAAATCTTGTCTCTTCTGATATACCAATGGTGGCCACTTAAAATAGTCACCCTGTATAGTAAAATACGTGAAAAGAGGTGACGGAATATTTATAACAGAAATTTTAGTACTAATAAAAAATAAGACAATGATTTTAAGTTATATTTTGGACTAATTCAAATTATGCTAAAATTATTCAAACGGCCAAATAAAACCCTTTAGAATCCTCACCTATGTACAATATACTCCTTCTCCACGCTCTGACTTGTGTCTACGCAAAAAGTTGCGTGACGCGAGATTCCAGAAACATAGTGAAGCGAAAGTGACCAGGGGGCCAATAGAAGTTATCACTTCAAGAACTATTGCTTTTGGTAAGCAATCGTGCTTCTGATTATTGGAATTTTTTGGCTCACGAATTCGTTCGAGCGACTTAACAACCAACGTGTGTACCAAATCGGACAAAATCCTATAAAAGGAAGCGGGTTTTTTGACCAAAACTAAGTTAGTATTTTTGGAGATTTCTCGTACTAGAATGAAACTTTTTTGGTTTATTATCTAAACAAATAAATGTAGGATATTATTCTGCACATTTTGTTTTACACACGACCTTATACTCGTAGCTCGCTTACTTATGTGTAATAATTGGTTTATTCATCCCGGCATCATATACCAACACAGTGAACAGAACGATGTTGTGGCTGAGTATGCTGTTATTATCTGTAACTTATCTATTAGCCTTCAGCCGATTGTTTCGATAGTTACACCATCCGATAGGTAATTAAAAGGGCTACAAAAAAGGTATCTTGAAAATATTTCTTGAAATGTACGGTTTTTGGGTACTTCAGGTTTGAAATTTCCAAACAGTCACCATTTTGAAACGCGTGATATAATCGCTTATTTTAGTTGCAATAGATCATTGTTAGGTACAACTTTATGTCAAGTTAGAACTCAGTCTGTCAAACCAATTTCTAGATATCAATTATTTTGTAAAAAACACATACAGACAGACGAAAAGTAAGCACCATGTTTATATCGTGAAATATGTTTTTCTTGATCACAGGAACATATCCACAAAAGGGGACCAGAGAGTTCGGGGACACTCTGTATAGTAACAGATATTTTAATTTTAACGCAGTAACCCTTTTCGATGATTGCTTTAAGTTTTGTTTGTTTTCATAAAAAAAATATGGTAGTAAATGTGGACATTGAAGAAACATTGGTTGGTTCAGTCTAGACCTAACTTAAAATTGTGTCGCTAAGCCACCAGATCTGAATTTACTTTTTTACTTTTTTTTAAAATTAGTTGTTATAGTAATGCATATAAAAATTAGGTGTTATAGGTTATGGCTATACATTTTTGAAATGATTTTGTCAAATTAACAAACCATTTATCCAAATTCAGTGTGTCTTCGGCAAATTCTATACCAAAAGCCCTTTAAAAAGTTACTTGAATCATTGAAATAGTTTGTTAGAAAGGCTTGTCAAAAATGTTTGCTTGTGTATCAATATCAGAATATAACGTTGTTTGCAGTTATAGGCTAATCTAATAAAGCAAACAGGGAGACTAAATATCAACTTCAACCGTTGCCTTTATAAAGTGTCAAACTGTTTCCTCCAGGGATAGGCTAATACTGGCTGTGATTTCCCTGTGGACGTCCGCATCACAGATTGACCTAGAAAACTACTCTGCGGTTTAATATATGACTTAAACGGTGGACTGACACATTCTCCGTATAAATACAAATAGCTATCTGAATCGTCTGACGTTTAAAACTATTCGTTTTTATAAATACATATTTTGTGTCGCCATGATATGAGTACCCATCATATTCCATAACGAGTTTGATCCGTGATTAAAAACTATGTTTACTTTTGATTTTCAATATAATTAAATGATAGAAAATTTGAAATAGCTGTTTTGATCGAATACTTTTTACTTTCTCACTATACCATAGTATAGAGAAAGTATAGTGACGCAAAAACAAATCAATGTTGAGATTTTTGTGGAAATATCCGTTTTGGGACTCCCTGAGTCCAAAAAAGTGGTTTTTACAAAATGTCTGTAGTCTGTATGTATACAAAGCTAAAGCGAAAACTATTCGATCGATTTAAAAAAAAATTGAACCAGACATGTTAAGTAGGCCTGTATAGATGTACGAAAAACGGTTTTGAAAATTTTTGAAAAACAACCCCCTTTTTGGCAAAAAAACCCCCAAAAATCAGTTATTATTTTTTCATAAAAAAACGGCTCAAACGATTTTGATAAAATTTGGCTTATTTGTAGCCTTTAATGTACCCTACCATTTTCAAAAAACCGCATCTTTCTAAAAATTCTCGTTTAGCTAATAATAATAATAATAATAACTGATTTTTGGGTTTTTTTGGCCATAAAGGGGGTTGTTTTTAAAAAAATTTCAAAACCGTTTTTCGTGCATCTATACAGCAATAATTGACGTGTTTGGTGCAAATTTGTTTGAAATCGATCGAATAGTTTTCTCTCTAGGTAATAATAATAATAATATTTATTAGTTTATCTCCTACTTTAATAAATCACCTCTCCTACCCCACCTACAATTATGAAGTCACAGTGAATCTGTTTAATAATTTAAATATGTTTGTGAGAAAGTATGTGCCAGGTCTTGGTACCGTTTATTTTTCTTTAAATTTAGGTCTGTTATACAGTTTTTTTTTTTGTAAGGAAGGACAGTTATTGTTTAAAAAATAGTATTTTCAAACACCTGAGCATGTGATTTAAGAGTGTTATCAAATTTGTTTGAAATTCAAAAGGCGCTTAAAATGAAAGTCAAGAGGATTTAAGAAAGGTCCAATGTTATTTTCTCCTAGAATGTTGAAAGTCACAGTGAATCTGTTTAATAATTTAAACATGTTTGTGAGAAAGTATGTGCCAGTTGCTGGTACCGTTTATTAAATTTTTAATACAATTTTTTAGAAGGATATTCTTTATTTAATTTAGGGATGAATCAATACACGTACATTTTTGTACTTCCGACCTCCAGGATTGTATAGTAATTACATAAGTTTATTACCTTATTAGGAACGTCACAATCCTTATTTGTTATGATTTTCCTAGATTACCGGTTTCGACATCTGTATGTCATCGTCAGATCATTTAAACACAGTCACGTAATAAATACAGTTTGCGAGTCAAAAGTACAAATTTTAAATGAATAAAGATAGAAAAATGAAACTAAACACCTTTCTAGGGAATTCAAGTGAAGTTTTTAGTCATTACTACAACTTTGCCCATTTCCCCAAAATGGGATTTTTGGGGGACAGCTCAAAATTTTTAAATTTAAAGATCCATTAAGTGACACCTCATTTTAAAGGTCTTGATTAGCTTTACAAATAACATTTTGCGTTCAAGTTTTATTCTATCAAGTTGAGCTCAACTTTTAAAGTTATTTAGAGTACAGTAAGTGCAAACGGGTTCGTGTATAATAATGCACACACATGTTTTAGGCCGAAACTTGATTGACGCAGTTTATTATAAGATGCTTCTTATTATACTTTTCCTATATTCCAAGTTGCAATTTACTTTTCTTTAATTTTAAATCTTCTACTTACATGAAGTAATGATGTATACAGGGTGTTTCATAAGTATGTGAACGGTGCTATATTTTTGCAACCATTGAAGACTACGTAACAAAACATAGTAAATCGTTTCTTTACCAAAAACAACTAATTTTTTAAGCAATTACAATTTGCTTATCACCTCAGGGGGACGGGGGAAGTTAAATGTATATTAACAAAAAATATATTATATCAATAAATATATTACACTATGTACTTCTTATGGGGATTTTTAGTAACTTTGACCTCTTCCCCCAATCCTTCCCTAAAATTTAGTTTTTTTTAAACTCTTTCTTAGCGAGCATCTAGGGCCCTAGAAGAAGCTACATAATAAATTTCATTTCAATCCGTTCGGTGTTTTCTTAGTAACTTTGACCCCCCAAACCCCCCTAAAATTTCGAAATTTTTAAAACCCTTTCTTAGCGAGTACTTAGGGCCCTAGAGGAAGCTACATATCAAATGGCATTCCAATCCGTTCGATGGTTTTTTGTAGTAACTTTGACCCACCAAACCTCCCCTAAAATATCGAATTTTTTGAAAAACTTTCTTAGCGAGCACCTATGGCCCTAGGG
>JAGFPH010000596.1:443437-472596 GCA_018207615.1 Philaenus spumarius
TATGATATAGACTTGCTGCTGAACCTTAGTAATGTCTATCAGACTCCATGATATCCACTTTTACAGGAGTTAGTTTCTAACCAGATGGTGATTACGGTACCTTGTAAAAATATATCGATTAGCAAATGTATGAGAAGACATGAAGATGATAAAAACCTATAATTTATTTTTGTTTGATGTGTGTGTGTGTGTGCATAATTAATAAATAATTGTGTGTAAAAGTTCTCTGTTTGGTGAAATATACGTTTGGAAGTAGATTTTGCTGTACGCAATACTTCAAGTGACATAACGTTATTATTTGTCACTAACTCAAGTATTATTCCTTCTTTGCTTCTTTTTAAAATTAAACTAACAAAGAAAGTTATTCTTGACGGTTACCATTTGAGTGGAGGTTGAATCGAAAATACTCTTTGAAGAACTCAGCAGTAAAAGCTCAACAAACAATGGTGACTGTATTTGATTTTATTTAGTAAAGCCAGGCTTTTAACTCGGATGTTTCTATTGTGCCTTGTTCTTTGCTCGAACGCAAGGAAGGAGACGACAGGCATTGTTGTGAAATTGATTTGAACCGCTTATTTCGGTATACTTTCAACTTTTGCGGTTTACGGAAGTTTCCAAAATGTATTCATAATTTCGGTCGCTAGTTGCATCAGTGTCGGGCTTTGGATTCAAACCATTATTTGTGAAAAAACATGCTTTCCCAATGTGGAATATTTAATTTATTCTGTAATTATAAGAGTTTTTATGTATTTATGCTAATCGCTTTATTTTGTATTCACTTTCTACTGTAGGTTTTTTCTCAATATATTTCATAATATTGTGTACAAAAGCAAATTGAATCCAACCACAACTTTAATAAGTTTATAGGCAAGCGGAGTGATTTCTCACACATTCAATCCATTGTGTTGGCCAAGGAAACAATATTTCACACAAGTGTGCAAACAATTTTATACTTTTAATTATTTTTACATTCTGTTATACATTATTGATGTTAGTTACGCCTGTACTTAACTTTTTGCACACAAAGATATTAGTATTTTACAACAAATTATGCATTTATTTCAAAACATAATATATTATTTTGGAAGAAATAATCCATTATCGAGGGAATTTAACTTGACGGTCGTATTCGTTGTTACTTGGTTCCAATATGTTTTTAAAATATGTGCTTTGCTACATTCTACAGTAGGCCTATATGATATCCAAAGCTTCTTGACTTCAACTAAACGTATTAATCTTGTGTTAAAACCTGTTTATTGTAAGAACCATTGTTACTCAAACCAAAGAAATTTCCCTTTATTTTAAAAATATGTTATTCGTTTAATTTTCGATTTTTATACATACATAAGTCCCACAATGTTCCGGAACGCTTTATTTAGTATATAAATATTTTTAAATATATATTCAGGATTTATATTTCGAAACATTTAAATAAACAAATTTGAGTCGAACAGAAGCAAAGAATTGTGGAATAAACAAAATATATATTGAATAAATTAATATGTTATAAAAGCATTAGTGTTTAGTTGAAGTACTAATTTGATTGGTGGCAAAGAGATTTTAATTCTTTTATTGGACTGATTTTCTAGAAACTATGCTACGGCCTAGAAGCAAAAAGATTTAAGTGCGGTAACATATTCTTCCCAACAAAACTGTTAACGTATTGTTGCCTATTAACTAAGAATATTGTTATAACCATTTGTGGGTGTAAATAAACAATTTTAATAAGCACTACATGTAAACTATTATTTTGTATTTAAGTATTTAGTGTAAAACTTTTTTAGGTACATGCATAAGGTATTATGGGACTAATAATGTTGTTATAGTCTGCAAATTATTATTTAAAATCATTAGAAATTTTAATTTAATAACAAACATTTGGAAACAGAACACTGACAGCATGCATACTGATTTATGAGCAACAACTAATTTACATGTTTACCTTAACTTCGAGGCTTGTTTCCCATAAATTTCAAATCTGTCACTTACACCCCTTTGCTTCTGTCCTCCTCAATGTAGCGGAGTTGTTCCAAGGAGACTCACAATTTTTAAATAGTCAACCAAATGAGTGACAACTCTTTTAAAAAGTAATGTTTGCAAGAGGAAAGTTGTGTTAACACAATGGCCAACAAATTGTTGTAATACCAAAACATTTAATTTTGAATTTATTCTGGACACCGACATCGCAAAGTTTTACAGCTATTTCATAATCTATTTAGTACCATATTTCAGCGTTTCAGTGTTGCCTAACTCTATAACACACTATATACACGATACACGTCACTGTTTATGCTTTCAACAAAGGCCTGATTGCATGTTTGTTTATAGGTTGGCAATCAGGAACCAACGGCCAATATTATTCAAAGGAACTGTTTAATTGTTAATCATGTTTAGATCATTTCTACTTTACAACAATACAGAGTGACGTGACGTTAGGTCATTTATTATGAGTTTACCTTTGATGATTATTTCGTTCAATGGTATGGAAAAAACCAAAAATCAACTATAACATTTGAAAAATGCTAAAACTTACTTAAAACGTTTCTAAAAAGACGACGTTTCTACGATTAAATAACCTTCCTCAGTTTCACAAAATAGATCAAAAATGTTATTAACTATGTTATGAAAAATTTATCTGACAACTCACAGTTTTGTGTTCATATTACGTCCGTTACCTGTAAATAAGTAATATATTATTAACAAAGATACATATTGTCGTGAAAATATCTGGAATAATTTAAGATTTCGAAATTGTTTCTAAACATTTCCAGCGAAATGAAGCAAATACACAGTTTGTACCCTTGTATATACCGAGTGTCTTAAAAGTCGTCGTCCCTCCCCCTATTATTTTTTTACTAACGGAAATAGAAAGATTTTCTTTGGGAATTACATGACCAAAAATGGAATTTTTTGTGTACCGTAAATTTCAAAAACGTCAAGTCGAAAATTTTAAATGAGAACCCCTATTGAGCGACACCTCATTTTAAAGGTCTTGATAAAACGAGATTGGCGCAAACCGGAGGTCTGTATGTTGACTCTATCCAACATAATGGCCAATCAAAGTTATAATTTTCCCAAAAAACTCCTATTTAAAGTTTCATTAATAATTATGTTACAATGAGTAAAACCTTTAGCACTCACCTCATTTTCGTTCAGATTAAGTGCTCGAAATGAGAACCATTGACTTCTTGAAAAAAATACATCCTGGACTCAAAAGTGTTGCCTAACATTTCCCAACATTTCTGGTGTGATAGAAGACAAACGTGTTCGATCCTTACTATGTTTTAAAACTTAGATTGAATGGCCTACTGGATGAAACCCTTGTAAAAAATAACAGATGTAGCATCTTTAACATTTTGATGTTATTTAAATGGGGGAAAATTATTTTTTGGGATAAATAATAATAATAAATAAATCTTACCTCCCAAAACATCCCATTTTTTGGGGAGGGTTTGAAATTTACGATACACCAAAAAAAAACCTCAATTTTTGGTCATGTTAACAATCCCCAAAGTAAAATCTGTCTATTTCCAGGAATAAACAAAATAATAGGGGGGTGGGACTTTTAAGACACCTGGTATATTTATATTCCTTTCATTTAATTTGGAACGTAAATATAAGTCTGTCCTCAAGCTGGGTCGGTGGACACGTAATCACCGAATAATTTTCAATAACAGCTTCATTTGACGAATAAAATTTCCTTTTCTTTATACTAAGAATTGAGTACTTTCTGACAGTAAATATTATTATTAGGCTACTCACAACATGAAAACAGTATATATGATAGCAGTTAACTATCTGAATGTTTGTTGGATGGTTGTTGTTTGGTTTGTTGGCCGTCCGCACGGTCAAATCCCCCACGTGGATTTGAAACGTGTACTTTTATGGTATTTTACTTTTTGATTGATTTTGGAGAAGCCGAGCTAGCTATAAGGTCGTGAAAAAAACAAAATGTGCAGATTAATATCCTACAGTTATTTTCTTAGATAAAACCCTAAAAAATTTGGAACAAAAATAGTTACTTCCGGGCACAAAACGTGCTTCCGGTTGTTAGATTTATTTAGCTAACGAACACATATATAATGTATAATTTTGAATGAAGCCACAAAACGAGTTCTGGGAAATATGATCGGTGCCCATGTACTGCAACCGCTCATCTTCCTTATGGAAATTCGCTAAAAAGGAAGGAAACTTGCACTGCTATTATATTTTAATAAAACAGAACCTTTAGTATATAAACTCTAGAATATATAAAAATTCTAATAACAATAATATTTAATTATTATCTTTAACTGCATTTTTAAGTGTTATTCTTATAAATCTTGAATTAAAGCCACGAATGAACTTACATTCAGATTCTTACTATTAAAACTACGTAGGCTACATACGTTAGTCGATTATGTAATCGTAATAAATTAGTAAATTACAAAACCAAGAACGACATTGCATAAATTTTGTTCAAATTTAACTTTTATTTTGACTTGCAAAATTGTTCTCATGACAAAGAGTGACTTTGTACTTTGTAATTTATTTACTTGCAGTTTGTGTATAAAAGACGTAAATTTCCAGATCATACGATGGTACACACAGTCTCGCACACAGAATAGCCTACCTTCTTCCATTTACTCGACAAGTAGAAGTGCTAGATTTATATCTCTAACAACCCTAAACAAAACCGCCCTCGCAAAGTACTCATGCATACAAAGTCGTACGTCGCAATACGCATTCATCCGAGCACTGACTTCCTCGATGTTGTGTGAAGCGTTCAGACATCTTGTGTTAAATCTATATTGTGAAAATATACACTTTCATACGGTTAGAGGTGAACGAATACTAAATAGTTTACTGAAATCATATTTAGATATAATGACTTTAAAAAACTTTTTATTTACCCCTTTCAGTGCCAGGCATTTTCTTCCATAGTGTACATAAAAGTGCCGACCTGATTTAGTGAATTTGAAATGATTTCATAAAAAAAGCTGTAAAAAATTAAATTACATACCATAACAAAAATTGTTTATAAAATTGCCAGTTTGTAAATAAAATAGATAGAGAAAAAATATATCACTTGAAAACTTGCACATCACTTTAAGACAAATTTTGTCGTATAAAAAAGTTATTTTATCTTGCTAAATAAAAAAGTTACACTACTTTTTCGAAATAAGAAAGTTTTAACACGAAGAAAAGGATTATAGCTTATACCGACGGTGATCCGCCTAAAGGGGCGAGATAGGCAATATGGTTGCTTTGTAAAGTAACTAAGAGCGGTTATATTTCAGTTTTGTTCTGTGCAAGCCGAGTGGTAACGTGGGATCTTCCTGATCAGAAGATCCCGGGTTCGAATCTCGCGAGACCAGGTAGCTTTTCAAAACTGTGGTTTGATGGTAGGAGGGCGGAAGTAAAGCAAATGGTGGCTTGCTTCCAAGCTGACGGGATACGACTGGTTACCTGGTCTAAAGGCTTGGGATGTTTTGCATAATTTTACTATTGTATTTCTGTATATACATATACGTACATATGTATGTGTGTATGTATTATTTTTTTTAAACCAACCGACGACATATGGGGGAACACTACTTTCATTCATCCTCAAATTTACATCGATGTTGTATATACTATATCATATGTGAAACGGAAAGAACTATTCATTCATAGTAGATTGATATAAAATATTAACAAAAATAATCATTTTTTATTTTTTAATGATTTTTTCCCGAAGTCCGGCACAATTGGACGTTGACAATTCTTACATGTATTGAAACGTCCGGTTTAACATTAAAAGGGTTAATGTATTATTTGTGGAAGCTCTCCCTTAAGCAGAGGGCTTTCACTCTGAATTTCAAGATTAAATTACCATTTTTTTAAATACAGCTGAAGAGACTAAACTTATTGTCCCAGTTATTAGATTTAACTGTAAGGTAAATTAACTGCATTCACTTGGGTTCAAAAGAAGCCTACGGTAGGATTTCGATTTATTTATAGCTTAAAAAAATGTGTTGCAATAGGCATTGCATCGTATCGTACAAATACTTAACGGAAAGAGAAATGCCTCGAAATTGTTACACTTTATAGGAATAACTAGTTGAAAAATCACAGGTAGATTAAGTAGCTGCTCATCAGAAATACATCATTTAAAAATATACTATTTAAAAACAACAAACTTTATGTAGGCCTACCTAATTATGCTTGGGAGATTTTTAACTCGGTAAATGTGTACAATTGTACGGATATTTAGATGTAATTTTATAAAACTATAAAGCTATTTGTGAAAATTTGTTATTTATATACCAAAATTAATTATTAATTAATGTTATTATATATCAAAATAAAGATAAAAATAGTATCTCTTAATTAAATTCAAATTACAAATTATCGTCTATGGATTTAGTGCCCACATAGAAAATTAGAAGTGGATTTAGTGGGTAAGAAAGTTTATGTTTATAGCTTTTAAAATATCTCTTAAGATCAGTATTAAAGGGATGTTTAATTACCAGCTTACTTAATTTATCTCTTTTACGAATCGATCTTATTAGTCCAAGTGCTATCCACGGTTTAATTTTTTTTTTAATCTAGTATTTGAGTTTAAAATAATGCTTTCCGAGTTTTGTATGCTACGGTTTATAATATAAAAAGAAAAACAATTACGACTATTGTTTAGGTCAGTTTCGTCAATAACTGTACTCCATGATTGTTCACTTATTAACCGTTTTAATACCGATTTATAGTTGTAGAAATTTGGCCCGATATGTTTCGGACCATATATATATTATATAAAATATAATTAATTTGTATACATTAAATTATTATTTAGAAGCTATTAATATTATAATGTAGAAATTAGTAATCGAATATATTTATATATTATTCGAAGATGTACGAATGTTTCCGAAGTTAAACGAATGGGTCACTCTTCTTTAAGTTTTTACAAACGAATACATTGATGATAAAAGGTTGTCTTTATATTCATTTTATAACCTCAAATCAAATCTTCAAACGTATTATGGCCTGCATTAGGTCTATAACTCGACATTATATTATTGGTTGAAGTTGTAAACATAATCCGAAAGTATAATCTACGCTGGGTTTCGTTTAAATATTACAGCTGTTATATTATATTGTTACTCACGTACGTACGAACATACACTCGCTTTTATAGGCGTTGATGAACATGGAAGATTAAAATGTTAAATACTGTTTTTATTTCTGTTTATCTATGTAATAGTTTACGTTACAAGTGAGGTGCTTCTTTACGCCATTTGTACAATCCCCTGAGCAATGTGAAGAATCAGTTATCTCGTGTAAAGTACAATATTTTACCTAACCCTACATCTACTGCAGGGTGTTCTATAACGTTGTGCAGTAAATAAAATCAACACGACATTTTAACTAGTATATTATTTTATTATCAACCAAACGTTGCACTAATTATTATTAATCAAACATTGAAATTAGCAACTGAAACAAATTTTTAATATCGTTGTCACTCATTTTTAGAATATGAAATGAAAAAGTGAACTTTTGTTATTAGAATTCAGAAGTATACGTTAGTCAATATAATTTGAACAACTTACCGTCGTCAGTGGTCAAATTTGTCGTATTGTACACGACGGCCGTTTCGACTATGGTTTGGAGGAAATCCTCCGTTGTCATGGAACACTTAACACTTAACACAAAATTTACAAACATTAAATAATTTAAAAATCACATTTATTAAAAACATGTCCGGTGGGCCCACTGTTTCGCACTGAACTATTTCTTATCTTAGAGAAATGTAGGAACTGGTTTTTGATTAGGAAAAGTAAGAGAGGGGAACGGTACGTTTAATGGATCTGCCTGTTTGACCTATATATTCACAATTGCAGTCATTACAATTAATTTTATATACACCACTATTATCCAATAAGGCCTTCTTATCTTTATTATACAAGATAAAGAAGTTTTTAAAACAAGATTAAAGGAACACTTATATTGTTGGAAGCATGGTAAAACAGAGTCAAATTTTGCTAACCATTTATTAGATACAGGCCATACTTTTAATTTCATTGATAATGTTAAAGTCTTACATATTGAACAAAAAAGTAAAAAATTAAATAGTTTGGAAATTTTAGAAATAAACAGATCTGTTCTCCATTGCCATACTTCCAACCTAAATGAACAGGTGCATAACCCATCCCCTTTGTTGAAACCCCTTTTATTTTCTTAACCGGTCAGTTTATTGTCCTACTCAGGTATTCCAAGGTCAGCCCCCTTCCCTTGCTATTTCACCCCACCCTCTTAGCATAGATGTTTGTTTGATTTGTAATGTACACTTTAGTTTTAGTTGTCTGATGATGCTTAACAGCGAAACAGCTGTCACAATTATATTGTTGTTTTTGTGAAATCTTGTTTAAGTTTATTTTTTACCTTAATATGGAATTTCACCAAGCACCGACTGTGGTCACACTTAATACAATACAATTTTGTTTAGTAGTAATGAAATTAATGTGCTATAACAAAAAATCAGCTGATCTAAGCGTTTCAAACAAGCAGTTGTTTGAAGCGTGATGTAATCGTAACTTATGAACTTATTATATCACTAGAGATGTAAAGTAAATGAGTAAGTTACTCCTGGGATGGGTCAGCTTTACTCAGGGGTTGGGTAAAATACTATATACTTTTTAATTGAAACAAAAATACTATCAAGCGAATCATGTGCTTCCTCCTTAGTACTTGAGTTGACTGTCGAATATCAAATAGTACTTGCCCTTTGTTAAATAATACAAATAACTTGTATGTGTTGGTCTTTATTCCACATTTCTCATTAACGCAAGCACTGCTTTGTGTCACTTCAATACATAGGTTCTTTGAATGGTAACAATACTTCTCGTTATTGTGTATACAGATCGCTTGGCTCCTATGCAAACATTTCAATATGAGATGTATTGCATTATACAGGATGTGCAGTAAAACGAACCAGTTTAACTAATTTATTGGTTTAACTGTAACTAAACCTAACAACTGTCTAACTATTTAACACATACAGAATCTAAGGATGTTTTTTGTAATTCTAGTAACTCAAGTTTTGGGGTGTGGGTTTATTGTAAAAGAATTTTCAAATGTAAACATTTGTCATTAGTTGCATCATCATTTAAAACATCTATTTAAGTAAACATTTAGAAAAGAATATTCGACTTACCTGATTCAGTAACGATAGACGCCCTAGACGTAGTTTTTGTAGGTATCCAGTACTAACGGTTTTTCTCAGAACTGATTGATATGCCCTTTCAAATAGTCGGGTTTTAGTTGAAATTTTGTTTCAGCAAGATGGATTATATCCGGCCTATGTTATTTGCTACGTAACTGATATGTACTTGTCTGTTTTAAAATGTTTGCATAAATATTACAGCAAGTTTAATTCTATTATATTTTTTTACGAGTTTTATTTTGACAAATAGTATATTGCATCACTAGGACCAAAAGTGAAGCAAAAGTTTAACAAAATGAACGAGAATCGAAAAGCCACTTTTAGTCCTAGCGATGTACTATATTTTTTGTCAAACTGCAAACAGTATAGAGAGAAATATCTTTAAAAAAAGTACTAACATTTTATAACCTGTTTACCTTCAAAAGTTAGCTTTCATTTTGTTCCTGCTGTTATAAACAAACAGCTGTTGTACAAGTTTGGAGATATTACATCTGTTTATGTTAGCAGTACACTAACTGTAACCTCTAACAATTGCCCGATCGAATACGTCGGACTATCGATTACAATATAGAATAATTCTGACTATCGATTGCTCGATCGTCATTTCTAACTTATCGACTATAAACTATACTTTTAAGCTTAATAAAACATTACACTATACAATATGTAACACATTATAAAATATATAAACACTGACTTGTTTACTACATTTTTTATTAATTTAACTAGCTTCACAACATGGGCTTAACATTTTCACCAAACAAAAGTGCACAATAAACATTACTTTCAAATAGAATATTGGTTATCGCAAATGCCAATTCAATGAGTTAGTCTTAAAAAGCCTAAAATTATGTTAGAAGTTATTTTCGTTTTTTTAATACTCTTAAAAAAGTTTCATGTTCAAATAGGTTTTATGATAAAATTAGTTAATAACCTAGTTGTGTTGAGTTTTATTTTACTGTTGTTTGTTATTCTTGCTTTGTTTGAAGCACCAGTCACTACATTTCTTTAATTCTTTCTCGTTCAGTTTTCGAGATTTAATTGGTAATAAGTCTTCTTTGTCGCGCTTTTTTAAATACATCTTACCTTTCATTTCACCTGTAAATTTGTCGACTTGTTCGGAACTCAAATAAAATAAAAAGTGCAACAATGAACTAAAATCAATTGTAACAGCTGTTTTATCGGTTGTTTACAATCGAATGTATCAGTTATTTTTATTGATTGTTTACAATCGATAAATAAATGGTGCATTCAATTAATAGTTGTAGAAAAGACAAGTAACATCTGATGTCCTCGACTCCAGCTGACGTTTTTTGGTAATAGGACCAAAAAGAGCTACTTTATCAACTCAACGCATGTATTGAAAACAGTTGTATGATTAATTTACTTCTCCGTGTATAACTTGGTTTTTAAAATATTTTAAACATATTATTTTAATATTATTCAACATTATATAATACTTAGTCGATAAAGATTATTTAAGACCGTTGACGTTGTTATATTGAAATATAGTATTACGATAGTTAACTTTGTGTACCCATTGCATAAAAACGAGCATTGGACTTTCAATAAAAACGACATAACATTGGTTTTGTAAAAGTAATACAATTACGCACTTGAAATTAATTTTCTATCTTCATATGTAATTGGCAATTTCTGTTATTGTGAAACAAAATTGACCAAAAATTTAATTATTTTTCAATTATTTTTGTCTTTAGGGTGCACAAAATAACACATGAAATAACGACATTATATGCTACGGTTGGGTTGTGGTTAGTCGTTGCTTTGTTCGCTGTGAATTCAACAATATTCCTCTTCTACTAGCAAATAACAGGGCAGAGCGTACGTAATGGAAACTCGGTCCCATTGATTATACGTTAGGTCTGGAGTACTATGTTATTTACTTTGAGTTTAAAATGTGTTATCCATGTCCGTTTTATTCAATTTAATTAGTTTGATGAATCGTTTCGCTTTTAGTTAATTTAATATCGGTTTGGTTACCTAGAACAATTTATGTTTCAACCCCAACTCACTACGTTTGACAATAAATACATTTTAGAAATGATTACACATTACTATTATAACAAACCAATAATTATATCAACAGCCTGTTCTATATTTATATATTAATCAATATAAAGACTTTTAAATAGAAAAATCAGTAGTGAGTGTGTATTATAGAAATGAATAACACAAAAATATAACAATTATTCGTGTAGAAGATAATCTAAAGCTTTAACAGCTGCTGATCATAAAACTGTACATTGGATGTTACAAGGCCCATGGTAGGTATTACAAAAATTTAGTTGTGTGTGAAAAGCACTAATCTTACAGTTCCCATTGAGTTAGTCTTTTTTGTGTTACCTCTTTGCATTACTTTACCACACGGCGCTAACCTAATGTGCAAAGTAAACAGCTGATGTAGGCTATGTTTCGAAAATTTCGATAGTTGTGCTTAGAGTTGTGCTGCTCTTGGTGGCACACGTCTGAACTACAATACTATCTGGAATATTATACAGAACGTTTGTGAACTAGATTGTAATGTTTACACGTTTTGTTTAGTAAACCAGATCTTTTTAAAAGCTAAAACGCTAATTTAAAATGCAGCTGTAGGAAAAATGGTGTGTGTACTACGAGTGTAAAGTTTACTTAGTCGTACTCAGTAAACTCTAACGCCTTCGGCTGAACTTCAGGCGTCAAATTTGTGTTGTGCGACAAACTCAACTTTGCATACTTGATACGCATATAACTTATAGTCAACACGAATATCCTTGAAAATTACAGTCAATTAAAATTAGCTGAAATAATTAATTACTTCTTCTTATTAATAATATTATGTTTTCAAATAAACTATCCTCTTCTGGAAACTTTATTGTGACATATTCATTTGTATATCTTTGTGTGCAAAACGTGACATGACATCAATAATATGTAACAGTAATGCCATGTATAGATTGTTGTCTCGTTACCAGTGAAGGGTGACACTATACAGAGAACAATGGAGAAATCACTTCACTTGAATATAATATAAAGTTTTCGCTAGCTTAAATAAAATTTGCATTTATCTATATATATATATAAAAAAAATCCAAATACCACTCACTTACACACTCATCACGAAATCTCAAAAACCACCGAACGGATTGGAATGAAATTTGGTATGCAGCTTAATCTAGGACTCTGGGTGCTCTCTAAGAAAGGTTTTCAAAAAATTCGAAATTTTAGGAGGGTTTGGGGGGGGATCAAATTTACTAAAAAAACCACAAAATGGATTGGAATGAGATTTGGTATGTAGCTTCCTCTAGGGTCTTAGGTGCTTGATAAGAAAGGTTTTAAAAAAAATCGAAATTTTAGGTGGGTTTGGGAGGGTCAAAGTTACTAAAAATCCCCATAAGAAATACATAGTAGGCTACATAATATATTTATCGATATATTTTTTGGTTAATATACATTTAACTTTGATTTGTCTATCCGTGCAAAGCCGGATCGGGCCGGCTAGTCTATACATTTAAATAAAATTTAAATGTGTCTGTGATTTCAAAATATAGGTTTTTTCCCAAGCTCATATGGTAATTCACACATTACCAAAACCTAAACACACATTTATACATTTTTTGTCTGTCTGTTTGTTTGTCCGATTTGTCTCTGGAATGGCTGTACCGATTTTGAAGAAACTTTCATTACCATGTAGACGACTTTTTGGAAAATATTTTAGGCTGCTTTTTATTCCAAAAAAATTTAAAATTCCTGTACAAAAATTGAAAAAATGTAAAAATCTTGGAATTTGTGGATAAATGTTGGGGGTAAGTATCGTGTCTGTTTCGATCTACGTCTTACAAAATGTCTTAATGTACAGATCACAGCTACCCCCACCATCCAATTTAAATCCAAGTGCCTCTGTCCTAATCAATCATCATTTCCGTAAAAACTCCTATTAAAAAATTGAAAAATTATGAACAAAATTAGGGAGTTTGTGGTTTGCAATGACATCACCATATTATGTCACCGCTAGTATACAATAATCAAAGTTATCTATCTATCTATACATAATTAATTTGCTAGGGGTTATTTTGTGAGTAGAACTCCTCCTAGAGTTTTTAACCGATTTTGATGTTTTTGGTGTCATTTTACAGAGCTCACTCTGAAGTTGTGCTTCCCTTAAAATGAGCTCAATGTATGTTAAGGGCTTCGCCCCAGTGGCCCTCAAAGTTGCCATGTTAATCTTATGGAAGGTCAATCTTAAGGAAGAAGAAGAAAGATTTCTTTTAATTTTATCAGGGGCACAAAAAACAGCTGTTCGTATGAAAAGCTTAAAACAGCTGATTTTGATCAACAGCTGATTTTGATCAACAACTGATTTGGATCAAAAACTGAATATAATTTTAGGTTAGGTAAATCAAGCAATAGCGAAGCATTGCCCGGTCCACTAGTTAAGAAAAATCTCCATTTCCACAAAGTACAACCAAAGATGTGTTAAGTTTTTATAAAACACAAAGCCGTTATAATCTGATGAAAACTACTTAAGGAATGTAAATGTGTATAACATTATATTTTATGATATAAGATAATAGTTTTGTAGTTTATACAAGCTTAACACATCTTTGGTTGTACTTTCTTTGTAGCAAGGCGGAGTTGTTTTGTAAGATAAAATAAGGAATTCAATAAACCGACACGGTCTTGGCACTTGTTCAAACTCTTCAACTTCGTGTTAGTCTTTCTGCTGATCTGAAAAGTTTTTCCCTAGCTTGTGCTTGATTTTGTCTCTGCCATATAATTTAACAAATAAAGGAAGCTTATGAAGATTTTAGTTTTATGTCAGATTGTATGCTTTACAGAAATAAATAATGAACGTTCAATAAATAAACAGTTGTTTATATTTACAAAATTTATGGTTTATACAGTAATTTTAGAAAACTTGTTAAAAGCTTTAAGGACAATGAAAATTTATATTTAATTGTGTAAGCCTACTGTTTTATTTGAGAAGATATTTATACATTTTAAAAATGTTTCTATAAATTAAAACGTAAATTAAACCACCATTCTAATATTAATAAGAATAACTAACCGCACATCTTTATTTACCCTCCTACAGACATTAATACACATTATATTACATTCCAATATCTCTCTATTTTATAAAAAAGGTTTTCTACTTCTTCTTCTCATAATTATAAAGTAATAAGAATAGCTACTATCTAGCAAAACCACTGCCAAAGGAACAGGCTTGGAAACATTAGCGGGGAAAGAAGACCCTGTTAAGTCAGTAAGAAGAAAAATAAATCTCTCTATTATATAAAAAAGTTTTTCTACTTCTTCTTCTCATAATAATAAAGTAATAAGAATAGATTTAATACGTGTATTGCATAACTTCCAGGCGCACAAATTCATGAAGTCGATTATGAAGGCGAATCCAAGACGAAAAAATAAAGTTGAACCCCAGCCCCCCTCCCCCCCGGAGATCGTGAAGCCCCCTAGTTTCAACACAAATTTATTTTGCTATTAATTCAAATTTAAAAAGTTTAAAGTAAGAACAGAGTACAGTAAAATTAAACGTAAGTACTTAAAAGTAAATACAGGTCAAATAGTCTGTCAGCTAATTTTATTAATATATTTATTATTCATATAATTATTCGAATTACTTGTTTTACTGTAATTAAGTGTAACTTTCATCAGCTGACTGAGTCAAACAATCCTGGACAATACGTCTGTTGATTAAAATGTGCAGAAAGCTATCACTGAAACAGCGAAAACTGGGCGAGCTTCTAAACACTGTCAAACAAAGCGAAGGAGACGAAATGATGAATACTGCGATGAATACAGATTATTTGTTAAGCCTTGAGGTATAAGTCCTGACTCGACTGGGCTGGGGAGATATTGTGATCAACAGATTAGATCATTACTGTAAAGATTTAGAATGATATTCTGATTATGCTGGCTAGATCATTCGAGTGGGTTAGAAAGATATTGTGGTCGTGTTTTGTTTTTATTGTTATCATCAAAACTTTTAAGTATTTAGCTTTTATTTTAAATACTTCGAATCAAATATGTCTAACTTCAGTATTTTGAAATATAACTAAATCAGTATTTTGAAATAAGTTTTCATTTGTATCATCAGCAGTAGGTTTTCTATTACATTATTTTTTGTATGTAATAATATTTCTTTAAAGAAATATATTTCAGAAACAGTTTGCAAGTTAAGGATACTTTCATAAGTTACGTGTTTTTTTCGTTGAATAATTTAAATTCGATAATTTTTTAGTTGTAATATTGCAGACAATATTGAAAGTAGTGCCTTTTATCTGTAAAAGTTATGTTCATATGCAACTGAGTAGTTCTTATATGATACGCGCGAGAGCGACACCGTACGCCTAGGTACATCACTTCCTTTGAACACTTGTATCTGCTTTAATTTATATGTTAGAAAATTCTTCTTTTTTTTCTACCAGATAGAATATAAAATAACGCATGTTGTCCTTCTTTGAAAATTTCGATATCGGTTTTCATTGACCAACAAAAAATCAAGAACTTGAAACATTGTTTTCAAACTTGAACTCATTTTTTTCAAAAACTATCCAAAAATTGCGATTTAAGAAAAAAAAGGGAAACATCCGCGTTAACGTGATCTTTTAAAAAGTCGTATATCATAACTGTATGATTAAAATTGGCAGCGGTACGAATGTTCAAGTGTAACATTATTCTTATGGGCGAGAATGGTGACAAGATGTATGTACTGAAGAGCCTTAAACTGCTATATTCGTTGCACTGTATTCTATACTTCGTGGGATGTCCCAATTTTAATCTGGAGTAATGTTTCATGATGTGGCATATAAACAAATTTTAAAAGTGGTTTCTTTTTTCTAATTTTTTTCACGACAAGTACGAAAGCGTGTCCATTTAAAAAACACCTGTCTAAAAATCGGAAATTTTTTATTTTTGTAAAACCGGTTCAATAATATGTGTAATGAAACAATTACATACATGGCCGTATACATAATATAGTGCAAATGCTTTCCCTTTGCAATTGCACGAATATAAAATCGAAAGTTTACGCTCTAATACAACAAGGTTTTTTGTTAACGAGACAGGTAGTTGAACATTACATGGTTCGTTTTTACTATTATTATTATTACAATTATTTAACTTTTTTCTGTATATACAACTCATTACTCATCAAATTTTTTTCGTATGTGTTAGTATTTTTAAATAGAAGATAAAAGAGAAATAATATGCTCAAAATTTATTGAATTAAAAGTTTTAATTTCAGAAACTTTATGTTTTAAATGCAGCGTCACTCAGTTGCTAATTAAATAATAAAAACCGGTGCTCTATTGTACTACTATTTATTACATACCCCACACAATCCTGTCATACAAACTAAGAGGAACAACGCCCTTTAAACAATTTTGGTTTGACATAATATAATTTATAGCTACACATCAGTTTATTAAAACAACATATATAAATATAGTTTAAATATTATGTCTGATATTTATTGGTCTCGGTTTTGCGAAGGTTGATATCATAAAAAACATCGCACTGAACATGAAAGAAAACTGAAACAAGCAAGTTTGATTATCTCATTAACCCAGCTTACTGCTTAATTCATGGAGCCCGGAGATTGGCTGAGCACAACGGCGTTGAATAAGCGCACTTGATTGCTTCTCTGGGTTTATTTCTATTTCCCTGTTCCTTAACGGCAAAGAATATTTTATAATTCCTACGGTGGAAAATTGTTAGTTGTAAATGAAAAATGCGAGTAAATAACTGAAGTTTTGTGTAAAATAAATCAAATTTGTTACAAACACAAATATAATTTTTCTTTGCAGATCATAGTGTATACGATTTTTTCTGCAGAAGTATATGTTTCGTTCACAGTTAGGAATAATACTTCAATGTAATCTTTGTTTAAAGTTAAAAATGTATGGAGTAAGGAACTTATACATATTTTTTACTAATTTTGGAGATACATGAGGGTTTATGTTTATATATGAAAAGCTAACCAAGATTCCTGCTTTTAAAAAGGTGTTTGAATAAATTTACAAGTAAAGCATCTTCTATAAAACAAGCTAAATATAAAATAGAAGCATTAAAGTAAGAGTAGTAGAACATTTAAGTTTGTCTGTAAGTCACTAAACTAAATCAATTGAAAGAGAGTTGTTCAGAATAATATGGATTTGATTTGAATTCTTAAAACAATATTATCAGTCTATTCAACACTTTTTCCACTTTACTTTTAAATTCCATTCACGTAAAATACAGTTCTAGTATTGCTTCGACATTGGAATGTTATTAGTTGCTTTGGCCAAATAAAATACTTCCAGAGTTAAGGAAGTGTTAAGGAATTTCATCAGCAGAGGCTAAAGAAAAAGAGAAGAGAGTGGATGGTTCATCTACTAAATTATTTTAGCTGAAAGGACATATGTATTTAATTAGGGCTGATGTGTGTTTAATCTGAAACAAAATGAACAAATGATCAAGTTCAATAAACCCATCACATAGTTAATAAATCCAATAGAATAGACTGGATTTGGTACAAATGTCTTCATACTAAACAGATATTTAAGTGATTTTTGTACTACGAACGAATTCGTATTCTTTAAATAATTAACATTTTCTTTGTTCAGAATACGTTAGTGCTTAAATTGCACACCCCATGCATTTGGTATAGGAAAAAACGAAGAAAGAAAAATAATTCGACCACGCAACTGAACCGATGACGTGAGTTGAGCAAATTTCCAAAATTAAGTTTATAGGCCTATGTTTTACGGTGTCAACCAACAATTTGGGAAATAGGTCTGTTCACGACGGTGCTGAATAGCTGCAAAATGGTTCGCACGAAATTCCGCATATTGGGAGTATCTTAAACACACAATGCATTGCGTGCTTCGCACGCCATTCCGCATATTGGGAGTATCTTCAATACACAATACATTGCGTGCTTCGCATGCCATTCCGCATATTGGGAGTATCTTCAACACACAGCAGCACGCCAACCCCCGTATTAAAAGTATCTTCAATACACAATGCATTGCGTCCTTCGCACGCCAACCCCACGGTATATCCACCACATGGCTTTGAACCGGGTAATTCTATGGTATTTTACGTTTTGATCGATTTTGAGGGAACTAAGCGAGCTATAAGGTCGCGTAAAAAAACAAAATGTGCAGAATATATTCTAAATTTATATTTATAGAAAAAATTCAAAAACAAATTCATTTTTGTAAGAAAAATCTTAAAACATAGCTACTTCCTATCAAAAAACGTGCTTCTGATTGTTGAATTTTTTTGGCTAACGAACCCGTCCGAGCGACGTATACAACCAACATGTGTACTAAATTTGAACCAAATCGGACTTAAAATAGATATGATTTTTAATGACACCCCAAAACGTGTTGTGGGGACCATGATCGGTGCTCATTTGCTACTCCCGACCTTGGGTCTTACCATAAGGGCCACTATAAGTAGCAAATGAGCACCAACCATGGTCTCCAGAACATGTTTTTGGGTGTCATTAAAAACCATATATATATGTGTGTGTGTTCGCACTCTAGCGGAAGCATTTTAAGTCCAATTTGGTACACATGTTGGTTGTCTACGTCGCTCGGACGAGTTTGTTAGATTAAAAAATCCAACAATCGGAAGCACGTTTTTGACCGGAAGTAAATATTTTTTTAAATTTATTCTAGGAGAATAAATTTGTTTTAGATTTTCTACAATTATAAATTTAAGATGTTATTCTGCACATTTTGATTTTTACGCGACATTATAGCTCGCTTTGTTCTCCCAAAATCGATCAAAACGTAAAATACCATAGAAGTACCCGGTTCTAAGCCATGTGGTGTATTCTACCGTTGGCATGCGAAGCACGCAATGCTTTGTGTGTTGAAAATACTACCAATATTCGGAATGACGTGCAAAGCACGCAATGCTTTGTGTTTTGAAGAAACTCCCAATACGGGGGTTGGCGTTCAAAGCACGCAATGCTTTGTGTGTTGAAAATACTACCAATTTTCGGAATGGCGTGCAAAGCACGCAATGCATTGTGTATTGAAGATACTCCTAATACGGAGGTTAGCGTGCGTAGCACGCAAAGCTTTGTGTCTTGAAGACACTCCAGATATGCGGAATGGCGTGCAAAGCACGCAATGAATTGTGTATTGAAGATAATCCCAATATGCGGAATGGCGTGCGAACCATTTTGCAGCGATTCAGCACCGTCGTGAATAGACCTATTTCAGAAATTGTTGGTTGAAACCCTAAAACATAGGCCTATAAACTTCATTTTGGAAATTTGCTGAATCACGTCAGCGGTTCATGTGCGTAGTCGAATTATTTTGAACTTTAAATGCCTTTTAAAAAGCAAACTCTTCCACAACGTTCACAAGGAAGGTGGTTACCATGCGAAACGGTTGAAAAAATTCATTCCTAACAAATGGTATGTAACCGTATTTATAATAATAAATTTAAGTATAAGTGAAAAATTGTGTACTTGATTAACAAGTTTAATTACTTATTCTCGAAATCGATATCATCAATAAGAACTTTTTCATACAAATAAGTGAAATTAATAAAATATAAACATATCGGTTTAACATAAATAGTGTTGTAGTTCTAATTTATTCATTTGAGTTATTATTGTTATTAATACATTTTCACCAGACAGAAGATAAAATCGCTGAATTAAGTGAAATTACAGGAATAATACATTCGCTACAATCAAAGCTCAGCGAGCAGTATTTGCCTTTATTGGATCCTGACTGCAACGACTTGACCTGGATTTCTCGCTCCGTGTCTTTCTGGTTTTCTCGGCTTTATCTGATGTTTGGTATTTGCAATATTCCTAGCACGAGTTCCTTATCGCATTAAATACAATAGTGCATCAATGCAACTGATAATGAATGAATGAGACCCCACTTTTACTAGGTTTTAATCAAACGGCATGATCACATAACGAATCCAAGAAATATAACAGTGTGGAGTAATACATACAGACTTGAATCATTAATTTCTGTTTGAAACACTACTTTTGCGCCAGACAGAATGTATCATTGATATTATAATATTTTCCATTGATTGTACCAAAAGAAAGTAAACAAATAAGTAAAGAATGGCTTAGTGGTATTTATAACACAGTTTCAATTATTTTCTATTTTCTCAATAACTCGCCATCCTGTGAGTGGCCTAACCAGTATTGCAGTATTTACCTCGTCACTCAACAAAGTATTATAATATACTGTATAACTGATATATACATTAGACACAATAGTTCCAAAGTCCAGATATTATTGTATGCACATACACATTGTATTACACACTATTAATATTATGTTGGCAGCAAATTGTGTTTATAAACATAAGTTGATTTTTTAAATTAGTAGTTATACTGACATTTACCATCATTTGAGTGTTAAAAAAGCAATACACAACGTTTCGGGAATATAAATCAACTCACTTGACGGTCACAAAGTATATCATCACTCAAGTCAAGTAAAATGTTTATTTAAAAGTTAGTACGGGTTGGACCACTCATTAAGTGACAAGCTAATTTGAAAAAAGTAAATGTATTAATGCCACTTATGTAAGAAATAAATTAAACATATTACCTAAAACTGCTACTACTGAAACCTTTAAAGTTTTATATTAAAAAATATTAAATTTGTAAGTAGTTCTTTAATATTTTTATTGGTATTAAAAACAATATCTTACAGTATTACAGAAAAACTACGCAATTTTACGAAATTGTAGTTCTTAATATTATAAAACTCAATTAATATAAAACACTGTACGTATTATACACATATTTAAAAACCCTGTAATACCATTATAATACACTCAACTCATGAAGTACAGAAAACTAGTTCTGACAGTTTTGTGAAACCTCAAGAGTTATCCGATTTAAGGAAAGTGGCAGTTAAACTTTGCTTTGTTAGTGACACAAGCTGTCTTTCATTCCTGAATATATTTATAGTTATTAAGTTTTTTTTAGACCTTAATTCTGTTTTTGTTTTCATGTTTAGATGAAAAGCACATACAAGTAAACAGAGATTTGTTTAGGTGAACCAATGAATACTTTTCATAGTTGGTACCTTTACAGGGAATTCCCATAAGATGAACTATTGCAGTGACTCTTAAGATCAATGAGCACCGATCATGGTCTAAAGAACACGTTTTGGGATGTCAAAATCGGCTGCATTTAGTCATGATGGTTGCATAAGTCACTTGGACGAAGTTCGTTAGAAAAATCCAACAACCAGAAGCAAGTTTTTGAAAGGAAATAACCATTTTAAAAAATTTTCGTACAAGAATAAAAACTTAGCTATTTTATAAACAAAAAATATAGGCTCCTATGAGATTTAAGTAAATAATGAGCTGGACTTGTGAGAACAATATAGATGAAATAAAACAATAACACACAATCTCACAACTAATACTATATTTGTTGTGAGATTGTGTGTTATTGTTTTATTTCATCCTATGAGATTAATTTGCAAATTTAATTGTCTTTTAATTTCTGTTTATTTCATATTAATATATCAAAGGTTTTATAAGTTATTAATATTATAATGATGAAATTAACAATAGAATTTGATTATAAATATGTTCGATGATGTACGAATGTTTCCGAAGACGAATTTAATCTCTTCTTTAAATTTGTATAAATGAATATATTGATGATAAAAGGTTATATTTATTTTCATTGTATAACCTCAAAACAAATCTTATAACGTATTATAGCTTACATTAGTTATAAAAACAGCTAACTCTTATTTAAAAATGTCAACTTTACAAGACATTATATTATTGATTGAAGTTGTAAACATAACGCCAAAGTATAATCTGCGCTTCTATTACATATGATGGGTGAAATCAGCTGTTATATTATATAGTTACTCACGTGCTTACGGACGTACAATCGCTTTTATATTAGTTGATTATTTAAGTCATGGAATCACTAAATATTTTTTCTAAATAACGTATCAGTGTTATTATAATTATAATATATTAAAACTAAAGTCATATAATCCAATCCAATTAGCTTTACATTATTCAAGCAGTGATTTAGGGCGTAGAGTCATGCGGTACAACATTTACAACACTTTATTTTAGCAAATTTAGAGGACTTACAATTTTGCTAAAACAATAGAGAAAAATACAAAGTTTCTTTAAAATATTTAAATTTCGATTATCTCTTTTTAAAATGGATGGAATTTTAAAATGCAGAACTCGATTACGGTGCTATAGGAAATATTCAATTTTTCATTCAACAGCTGAGTAATACGAAGTGACAGCGAGGGGTTTACCTGTTCAATGTATTCCCTTTGAAAGCTTTTAAATACAACATGTGAGCTTAATTACTTGTCACAATGTAGTGAAGTGACATTGTAACAGCAAATACTCGTAAAAAGAAAATGGGAATTATTTTGACATTCAATTTGTCATTGTTTAACTACACAAAGTAAAGAGAGAGGAATGAGACAACAACTGCATGAAGTTTGACAATATGAAAAGATTTTAAATCTTGTTTAGTTTGTCTGTAACGTATTTAAATAATATCACGTACATTTACTGGCATATTAAATCTATTCGAGGTGTGTATAGCGCAAAACAAAGTTCTTAAAATAGCCCAAGACGTAGTTTTTACTATTCTATTAAGTCCTTAAAATGATTATAATATGGTTTAATGATATTTACTTGGATAGGCTCCTAATAAAACTTAATTCCTAAGCTAACTCCGGTTGGAAGAATAGTATTTTAGCTGACTGTCTTTAGTTAAGGTTTTGGCTACCAACGTTTAGTAACCTGTACAATACTACGCTGTAAACCCGATATGTTATGTCTATACTAAACATAAGTTTTATCCAGCCTTAAGATTTATAGACTATGATAAGGAAACATATATCAAAGAATCAAAGTATATAAACAATAATAATCTATTCATAAAGGGCGTACAAAAGTATTGCTATTACATAGAAAAATAATGTTTAAATCGCATGGAAAAAAATTATGGACAGAAATTCAAAACTTTAAAGAACGCCTGTTCTTATGGTCTTGGAACAAAATGATGTTGGTTGTGACAGACAATATATCCCCTAAAGGAACTTCGTAGAACAGTAGCTGCGCTGGAGGATAATAAGGCCCCGGGTTTTGACCTGATTATCCCGAAAGTGTTGAAAGAACTTTCCCGGGAAGTGTTTGGTGTTCTTGTTACATCTCTTTAATTCAATTCTTAGGCTTTCTTACTTTCCGACTATATGGAAGGTTTCACATATAATCATGATCCACAAACTTGGAAAATCACCCAATGATACCAGTTCATATCGCCCCATAAGCCTCACTCCTGTGCTGTCGAAAGTGTGGGAAAGATTATTTTTGCCAAGAACCATGTAGAGTGTTGAAGAGTCTCATTTAATTCTGCAACATCAATTTGGATTTTGTAATCGCCATTCTACTGTCGAGCAGCCTCACATGGTCTACCGTACTATAAGATAAGCCTTAGAGAAGAGGGAGTACTGCTCAGCAGGTATTCTACAGGGTCTGGCACAAGGGTCTGCTGTGCAATATCAAGAAATTCTTGCCCCATTCGATGTTCCTGGTATTGGACTCTTATCTATCTAGAAGAATCTTTCGGGTTAATCATGGCGAAGCAAGGTCTGTCCTCTATAACTGATACGCAAGTGGCCCACAGGGCTCGGTACTGGGCCCTGTATTGTACAATATCTTCACATGTGGTATGCCGCAATTACCAGGCATTACTGTTGCAACGTTTGCAGATGATACTGCTTTCCTCTCGTTTAGTAATGGTTCAGACGAAGCTAGCAGCGGATTGCAACGACAGTTGGACATTACAAATGAATGGTTAGTTAAGTGACGTATAACAGCCAGTGCATCAAAATCACATCACGTTACCTTTGCTCTTCGTAAAGGGCTATGTGCCCCAGTTAAGTTGGGGAATGATATTTTGCCTCAGTCTGAATGCGTCAAGTATCTTGGATTCTACTTTGATCGTCGTTTGACTTGGTAAACTTATGTCAGGAACAAGAGAGATGCGATCAACAATCCTACTGTTTAATCCTCAAACATATTTGGACCTATGCCATTGAACTTTGAGGCACTGCAAGCAAGCCCACTATACAATGGATGCAGAGGGCACAAAATAACATTCTATGAGTTATTTTGAATCCACCATGGTATTCTCCTACATCTGAGATCCATAACTATCTGAACATGCCAACGATCCTAGAGAAAATTGTTCGTAGAATTAGGAGTCACATGCACCTTTCGGGACATCCTAAACCTCTTGCCAGGCTGTTGTTACCATCATGTTCCACCAGAAGACTGAAGCAGAAGGACATGCTCTCTGACTAGGAAGAATAATTGCGGGGTGGAGGCTCTTCCATCTTTGTAAGGCCATTTTCTCTTCAGCTAATCTAATTATAGTCTGTTGATTGGTTGTAGATAGTAAAAACAGTAATACAAAAATAATAAAAAAAATCCTAAGCTAACTCCGGAGGTTTTGGCTACCAACGTTTAAGGTCATTGTAATCTGTACAAGACTACGCTGTACACCCGATATGTTATGTCTATACTAAACATAAGTTTTATCCAGCCTTAAGATTTATAGCCTATGATAAAGAAACATATATCAATGAATCAAAGTATATAAACAATAATAATCTATTCATAAAGGGCGCACAAAAGTATTGTTATTACATAGAAAAATTATGTTTAAAACGCACGGAAAAACATTATAGTGACATTATTGAACATTATATGGACAGAAATTCAAAACTTCTGACGCCTGTTCATATGGTCATGGAGCAAAATGATGTTGGTTGTGACAGGCAATATATAAGTGAAAAGTATTTTTTTAGATTCATAAAACATTTACATTCAATGAATATTAATGTTTAAATATGACTTTTTACTGTGATTTTTTTTTTTTTTTGCTTTTCTATCTGAAATTTGTCTGTTATTCACATGTAAGAATTGTTTACTTTTCAGTTTTGTTTTAAAGTCTATTATTGAAAGAATTTATCTTCATTTTGTGTTAATCAATTATATTACCTTCAAACGCTTAATTGAATGCATTTTCTATGTGATATCAAACATACCAAATGTGTGATCTCTCAGGGGTGACATCACCTTACATTTATTGAAAGGAAAACACTTATACACCTACATCAACACTTCACCATTCATCATGCGCGAAAAGAGTTCATTTTTGTCATACTAGAAGAATATACCAACTCATAAAACAAATTATACAGTCCACATTATTTACACCTAACTCCATCTATAACTTTAAATCATCAAATCCGTAGATTATTACAAATAATATAATTTTACAATAAAGTAATACGTAAAGTTTAAGCACGGCCAATGCCATCACAGAACAACAAATCCTCTTGACGCATCATTTTTGGTGAAACATGCAAACAGTGTAACGTTTAAACAAAACCGTAACTTTGAATTTGCAAGAATTTCAAGAAATTTTAATTTATAAAACACAAAATAATGTATAAACGTAGTAAAGGAAACGGAAAGGTTAAGAGAGCGTAGCCACACAACTTGTAAGTAGGGTGGATCAGTGTAGTATTACAGTTCTAATTAACAGCTGAGTTATTGGGGATGAAATAAGAACCCTTGAAACCTCATTACCTAGGACATTTGAAACCGACCTTTGGACTCCCTCTACCATGCTACGTTGAACACAATTACCAGAATACTTACAAGTAACAAAAACAGACGATAAACGTTTCAATTTCTACACTCTAATTTAGACTTTACACTTACATCATAAATATCCCTTCAAAATATATAATCGCCCCTTATACTTTTATAAGTATCAGAATGGAAATCAACTCCCATAAAACCGAGTGTAGGTCTACATCTGTACATACTTGAGTAACATATTATATAACAAACAGTTGATTTAACCCATCATCAGTATTACTTAAACAAAACCCAGCGTAGATCATATTTTGTGGTTATTTTTACAACTTCAATCATAATTTCTTGTGAAGCTGATTTTTCTTAATACTAGTTGTAGAACTATTGTATACGATATATTATTTGCTTTGAGGTTACATACTGTATACAAATACAACCTTTTATCATCAATATATTAGTACAGTATATTCAAATTTAAAGAAGAGATGCATATTCCTTTAACTTCGGAAACATTCGTCCATCTTCGTATAACATATAAACATATTACATTATTAATTTCATCACTAATGTTAATAAGGTCTAAATTCATTTGGTTTATCAATCTTATCTTCTAAAGCGAGAGATAATTGTCTGTCTGCTAAATGGATCTGGAATATCTGTCTAAGGATTTTTGATTTTTTGATTTTATATGGCTTTTGGCCACGAGAAATCGATTGGAAATGGTCACCAGTCTGGGAAAATTCGTTTTCTACGTCTTTTTATTAAATTAAAAAGTGAAATTTGTCCATTTTAAACAATACAAAGCACAGCTGATGCAAATGTTTTCAATGTCATTACAATAATCATCTGTTTTCTTTTAAACGAAGCACAGCTGATGCAAATGTTTTCAATGCCATTACAATAATAATCTGTTTTCTTTTAAACTGTATTTTATTAGAGGTAAGCCTAATGTTGTATCTATTTATAGTTACCATGGCAACGAGTACTTCTGCTAAATAAACATACCCTTTATTTAGTTGTTTAATGTTATAGGCCTAACCTAAACGATGTTCACGGAAATTTGCAATAATAGTTATTGACGTGAGCAAACTAGGCCCTGCTTATAATCGAGCTTTAGCTCGGTCTCCTGGTACTATGAAATAAAAAGCAATTAAAAGATAATATTTTTATCTTTCTTTAAATATATACTAACGTATGTAAATGAAAATTTTTAACAAATAGGCCTACAGTTTTATAATCCTTATAATTACACACATTTACCGAGTTAAAAATCCCCGTCAGCACAGTTAGGTAGGCCTACATAAAACCTGTTGTTTTTAAATTATGTATTTCTGATGTGCATCTAATAATCTGCCTTTGATTTTTCACGGGGCTTACTAGTTATTTTATAAAAAATACTATTGAAGCTCTGAAACTTATAACTATTTTCGTTTAAAAATCACTTTATGTAGTAAAAAGTTTCTAATAATAATATATTCGTGAGTTTATTTTGGAAAGGACAGGTTTTTCAATTTTATGGAGCGCATAATTTGAAATATTTTTATTCTGGATCCTAAATGAATACATTTAAGAGCCCTTACAATGTAAGCAACCATTTTGTAATTACATGTTTGTAATTTTTACCTCATAAAAATATTAGGTATGGTGGAATATAATAATATATATTTTATCAATACGTTTCATTAATAAGTAAAAACTACTTTCCAAAAAATCAATTTATGTGCAGTGTTTAATATAAACAAAATAACACTAGGAAAGTTACTATTTTAACCCCCGTCGCAAACAGATTTGTGTTTAACGTGTGTATCTGTCTGTGGCATCGTAGCTCCCAAACAGATGAACCGATTTTGATTTAGTTTTTTTTTAGGTTTTTTTGAAAGGTGCCTTGATCGAGAGTGTTATTAGCAATAATTCGAGAAAATCTGTTCAACCGTTGTGTTTTTTTTTAAATTGTATGTTATCTGTTATAATGTTTATAGTGGTAAAGATCTCATATTTTATTAAATCTATTTTCTGTCAAGATAAACACATTATAAACATGACCGTTTATCTGCTGACCTGATTTAAATAAAATCCACGATTGCACGTATTGTGCTGAAAATGCAGATCACAAATGAACATATTTATTTGTTGCTTATTGGAGTCTGGATAAACTCAAAGCAAATTATTTAAAATGTTCGTAAACCAATCAATATTTTTAAGCCTTTGTTTTTGCATCCCAAAGCTAATCGCATCAATGAAAACCCAACTAACCGGATCAGCGCACTAGAATGCTTACGTAAGCACTCAATAACAGGTCGAGTGTAAAGCCTTCGGACTTTATTTTAATTTTGATTCTAGGCTTTAACTTAAAATGCGTGCAAGCGATTAACCAATCCTCTAAATCGGTACACAAAGCTAGAACGGAAACATTCAATTACTACGCTTAAACAAAATTACTAAAATATTTGCGTAACCTCCTGTAATAACATTGTTTATTATTTGATATTTGCTTATAAAATATTTTCTTTCTTGAGTGGGATTTTTTTTCAGAATATAATCAAGCATTCCGTTTCAAGGCGAGCAAAAAATTCAGTTCCTTTGGCACTACCACTTACCTCCAATGGCAATCCTGAAAGTCCCCCAGAATCCGAGAGACTTGCCTCCGAAGTAGCTCCCACTCAGGATACCACCTGGGGACAAATTCTGGAATGTACCCATTGCGTTGAAGCTTGAGCTCCTTCTACTTGCCTTCGGGATGAGGTGCGTCCGTCTCTTCTGCCGTCGAATTAAAACATCTTCCGTCCTTCATAGTCGTTGACCAGTTTTCACCTAATTCTAACCTAGGGGCTCTCTCACAAGATTCTATCTTGCGGAGCCAGATAACGAGGCGTTACTCCCCTCCTCCTTTCCCAAAGATGGGACTCCGGGCATTTATAGTATTTCCGCTCGGCCGTGATACCTGACTTCTCTGAACTCAACGCCCCCTCCCTACCCGCTCGCCGAGCCTGCCGGTGGCAAACTAATGGAGTGGGCGTTGAGTTCCGAGAAGTCAGGTATCACGGCCGAGTGGACAGACTATACATTTAATTTGTGAGCTTTTGTATAGTTTTTTAACACAATGACAGGTTTTAAGAGTGTTTGGTGTTTTACTTTTTTAATAAGTTTTTGTTTGGTATTGCAATATTTTTGAGTTCTGAAACTAGGAATACATTAAGGTGCAATTACTAAACAATTATTTATTTATAATTTGAAGTACATAACTATGAAATTGTTAGCAAGTTTAAATACAATAGCTAAATAAAGTTGTATTCAAACTATTGTT
>JAGFPH010000597.1:14761-38455 GCA_018207615.1 Philaenus spumarius
TTAAGATTGTTTAGGACAAAGGCATAGGGTGGAGGGGGTAACGGTGAGCTGGATCCTGACGCATAGGCTACATAGTAGAGCTAGAGATGTTCCTTAAGTGACACTAATTTTTGTACATATAGCCTAATTATAAACTTCAATATTACGAAAACTTCACAAATGTTTGGAAAATTGGGTAATCTTTATATTTTAAATAATTGTGGAGATCCAATAGAGTTTTAAATAATTGCGGAAATCCTACGTAGCCAAACAAATATTTATGGAGATGTGGTGGAGCCTTAAATAATTGCGAAGATGCGACGGAGCCTTAAATAATTGTGGAGATCCAATAGAGCCTTAAAATAACTGCGGGGATGCGACTTTGTCTTAAATAACTGCGGTGATGCGGCGTAGTCTTTAATAATTGCAGGGATGCGACGGAGCCAATAAAATATTTTAACACAACTTACAAAATGAGGAAGCTCAATGACCATTTCATCGGTGCGTGTCGTGACTAAATTAACTCATACAGCCCCATGCGTAACTATGCCCCGCTCTACGGTAAGGTACGGCCATTGACTATAGTCAATGGTACGGCTCGCTATATTTCATTCGAATACGCACGCCAAAAGTGCCGAACGGACCATAAGAAGTTTTCACTTCAAAAACGTTCCTATGACAATGAACCGTATGTCCTAAAATACTTAAATTACTTAAACAGCAGTCATTTTGAATTTTTAACAAAAAAAAGGCATCTTTTCAAAGTTTTTCCTTTTTTCAGTTTTTAGTTTCATTTAGTTCTACATTTGAGATTCCTATAAGTAAAATTTCATCACGAAGTTGGTAAAAGCTGTGAAGATTTGAAACATTATTAGATTGCATTTGTTCCGTGTAAATTTGTAGATTCGGATAAATATTGAAGGCGTTTTCCGTCTTTTACGCTGCATTCGTATTTGTTTTGACACTTGAGAGAAGGGAGGGGTCAAAAGTAATTTGGGCAGAGAGCCAAGAAACTGGTTTCCGAGCGGACGTGGGTTCGGTTCGGCTCTACAGCAATTAGCTGGGCCTGTTTTGTTCAACTCTGTTTACAATTAGACGAACTTTCCGAGCCTCGAACATCTTCCATGGGTTGAAAATTAACCAAACGTCCTTTTTTATGTACGTTTACAGTTTACGACTTCAGCTTATGAAATAAAGCTTAAATCAAGGCTCTTCTGCTTTTCTACAATTGAGTAAAATGTTTGCTTATAAAAGTAATTTCAAAATAAACACATTTAACGCAGTTATTTTATTTTCAAACGCATCAGTCAGTCTCTCTATTTTTTGCTCCAAAAAGTCCAATAATCATGCCTGAAAAATATCTTGCAATACGTTTTTGAAACGAAGTTTGATACCCTTCAAATACTTTATGAGACTGGCATATCGTCTGAAATGTGTTCTACCTAAGGATAATATTAACAGAATTTTCTTTAGTGATAATAGTATGTTTCTTGGTTGCTATCATTATCCTGTTTTATTTTCGATACTACTGCAACTAAAACTTAGAAGAACTCAGTAGTTAGTTCTTTTATGTTTTACAAGATAACCCAAAAATATCATTATGAGGCTATCACTTCGTATAGTTACAATCTTCATTTACCAATGTATAATTGCTTCCCGCCATGGTTATTGTTAATGGTTACTTTGGTATTTTGAGTACAAGAACTATATTGGAAAACTAGTAATTCATTAAAGCAATTTTTATAAAAATTTCTGTTCGGCTGGCAGCACGTACTTCGGTTTATTATAGCCTACGAAACGCAAGTGTAAACAACATTATTTATAAAATTACCTTCACGCGATCTTTATGATCTTTAAGTTAGCTTTATGATCTTTATAAAAGCAGCTTTTGTCAAATATTTCTTAAATCCACATACAAAATTACCTTCACGCGATCTTTATGATCTTTATTTATCGTAAGTGAACTTTATGATCTTCATGAACGTGCAACTTTTTCAAATATTTGTAAAATCGATTAGTAAAAAAGTAATTTTTTCAGCAGTAGAATATTTAAGCTTATTATAGACTAAGTCTACCACCCTACTCAAGATGATAATGTACAGTCAAATTCTTCAAAATAGGCTTCGACAAAACTCGAATTTTATAGTATTACTAAAAAGTCATTTATCCAGTAGTTGAATATTTAAGTTTGTTATAAGTCTGCCACACTAATCAAGATGATACTATAATGTATAACATATTCTTCAAAATAGGCTTCAATAAAACTCGAATTATAATATTATTAATCGAAAAGTAATTTATCCAGCAGTTGATTATTGTTTATTTTAAGTCTACCCCCTACTCAAGATGATACTGTAATGTAAAGTAAATATTCTTCAATAAAACTCGAATTATATATTAAATCGATTACTAAAAAGTAATTTATGCAGCAGTTGAATATTTAAGAGTATACCACACTATTCAAGATGATACTATAATGTATAGTAAATATTCTTAAAAATAGGCATCAAGAAAACTAGAATTATACTTAAAAATAATGAGTGTAGGTCACTTTAGAAAATGAATTATTTAAATAGGCTAGTGTTAGTGAAGACAGAAGATAACTATTAGTAATATATTGGCTTTAATAACGTGAAAAATTTAGAAGCTAATTATCGTAGTTTTATTGTTGTTTGAATTTGTCTTAGTAGTCTTATTTGCACTTCTGAATGTTAAAAAACAAAAAATATTGTAACAATATTCATTCACCAATAGTTTATAGTAAAAGTGATTTAATGAAGTGAACTCAACAAAGAAAGACAAATTACTGTTTTTACTTTCATAACAGCTGCACACTCTAAATAGGGAAAGATTTTGTAGGTTAACTTAACAACTAAAACGATGCCTAATCGTATGATAGCAAGCAATAAAACAAAGCAATTCTAGCTGGATTCTGTTGCCAAGCAGAGCCAGCGCTGAGTTGTTATAACTGTTTTGTAGCCGTCCTCCCATTGGCTTATCCGTCAACCAATAGAAAGACTCGTTCTATAATCAGCTGTTTCGGGTCAGCACAGTTCTGTTGGTTGCATTGTGTGACAGTCAGTCGGCGATTGTAGGTCTTTCAATTCGTTTCGGCCTATAATAACCGGTCTGTTTTGTTTATAAAGAAATATTAAATGTATTGATAACAGTGACGTATAATGAACACGGTTTCATCATAACGTAGAAATCAGTTTGTGACGTTTTAAAAACGAACAAAGTCGAGTTTTTATCTTAAAAAAAATTCTAAGTCCATAAACATTGTAAATAAAATTGCTTATAATCAAAATGATGAAAGGCGAACACATAGAACATTTCCTAGAGGATTCTCCCCATCGTGATATTAAATTAAACGAAGTTTTTAATAAATTATCCGATATTTTACAGCAACAAACTAGCGTTTCGCCGGCTAAACAAAAAATGTCGTGTGATGTGATAGAAACTATACTACCTGATAAGAATAATATCCCAATAATTCAAGGTAAGAAATTAACCTTGTCATCACTGCATGGTAGAATTTAACAAAACCCCTGTGTCAGTGTCCTTAATTGTAATACTTTTTAGGTTAGACAGTCCAATATGTATAAACTAACTATTTATATAGGCTACGAAGTTTTGAAATCATAGGCTATTTCGGTCAACGTACTTCAATATCCAATTATAATAGTAATTCAAATAGTAAATCCGAACGTTATATATATTTGGTTAACATTTTACAGTGCTAATTTTGGTTATAAACAATTTCCAACAGTTGTCATCAAGAAAATATTGATAGAAATTCACTAAAATAACTATTTAATAATGTACAGTATATGCCGGTAAATGAATGAAACAAAGGAAAGTGGTTAGCGCAAGCGCGTTCATTTGCAGGATAACGATTTTCGTCAGGAACCCCCTTCCCTCTCCCGCACAGCTGTTCGACAGTTTTCTTTGTCAAGGTTTGATAGCTTACCTTTGTTCTTTCCTGTACGTTTATAACTTTAGCACATCTGCCAAATCGATAATAAATTGTTTATAAATATAGAAATAGAGTGGTCTTAGGAAAATGACACTGTAGGCCGTTTTACCGGCCGGTATCCTTGAAAGCTCGAAGTGAACAATTTTCCGTTTATTTTTATCGAGGCAGTTTGATTTTTATTTATAACGTAGTAAATTATTTATGTAAAAAATTAATTAAAATACGGAAATCTCGGAATAGAAATACTGTGCATGATATTTTGATAATTTTTATTACATAGGCCTAGGACTACATTCACGATTTAAAATGAGTAAATAGTACTTCCTCAAAATATAAATAACTTTTTGCGGCATTATTTAGGCGTCTACGTTTATTAATATATTATGTTTAAAAAAATATATATGCCTACTTAATTTTTCGACGCTACATTTGTAAAAAACATTTTGTGTTCGTTTATACTGGAATATTTAATTTTAAAATATTTATTCAGTACTCTTATTAAAATTTCTCCGCGTACAATTACAAAACATTCGGTTTAACAAGTATTCTTGTATAAATTAACATATTTTAAGAAATTCTAATTACAGCGTGTCGTTAATTAATTATTAGTGAAAATGTTTAGCCTTATTTTACTCTAATTTAGAAATATTTCTGGGGGCAATATTATAGTATTTATCCGGAAGTACGTTTTAAATCACTTAAAAAGGTCTACTTTGGATTAATTTTAATTATGATAGTATAGAGTTTCGTTTTAAAATTTCTCTTCACTACAGGCTACATTTTCTTTGTGAAAATGTAAAAAATGTACCCAGCTAATATTTGTTTTTAAAAAGTAGGTAGGCCTAGGCCTAAACTTTAATAAATTACAATTTAAAAAAATCTGTTTAATGTTATTTTTAATTCAAATTAATTATTGTAGATATTATAAAGGTTCAAAATGTACAACGGACATCAAATAAACCTACTTTAGATTTATTTTATTTTAGAGTTTCATTTTAAAATTTTATTTCACTAAGCTAGAATTTCTTTGTGAAAATTTAATAATATTATGCCCGTCAAATTTTCTTTTGCTTTTAACTTAATAAATCTGTATAAATTAGTATTTTGAGAAAATTAACTTAAATTATTAGTCGAAATGTTCGGTATGATTTTTAATTATTATGTGTTGTTCGAATTATTTCAAGGTAACTATATAAACATGTCACTGTGATTTAAATTTTAAAAATACCTTTATATTTTTTAGTTTAATGATATTTCTAAATAGCTCCTATGGTGGGTAACTTCGTATTTAATTTTAAGTTTAAATAATCTTGCTTCCAGCAATTCTTGTTGCTTTTTAACAATACCTTGGCATTTATAAATTAATGTAGACTAATTATGTTGCCTACCAGTATTTTAATAAAATTATTTCTCAAAATGTTTTAAAGTTATTTTTATTTGAAGAATTAGGCCTACTATTGGAAAGATCTGGTTTGAATCGCAGAATATTTTAAATAAATTTTATTGATTAATCAATAGTTATTAAATATTTTATGATTTCAAATTTTACACAAAATAATGTTAGTTTTAAATACTGAAGTCAACTTAAATATTATTGAAAAATTTAACTTTTAAATCGTAGTTTTAGTTAAACAAGTAATTTTTTTAAATTTCAGCCAAAAATAGAAAATGTTTTCCTTGGCTATTTTTATTTGTCAGAATAATAACTTTTCTCATTGTCTCATCTTCAGTTCAACCTTATCGCTTGTTTTGTTTCACGACAATCTACGTGCAAACTATTAGACTATTATTATTTGCTCCCGTTCAAGTTTATCGGCTAACTACATAACTTCAGTTTGACTTTGGTTGATAACAACACATTTATCTAAGGCAAATACATTCTAAGTGCTCAAGCTTCCTATAACATCCGGAAGAAAAATCGTTACAACACTGTACAAGCTTTAATATATTTACTATGCAAATGATTGTAGGCAGTTACTTTTATGTTTTGGTTTATACTTTTATTGAGTAATCTAAAAAGAATTTCAGGATATTAAACACAGTAGCGTTTTTACGATCATTTAATTTAGTAGGCATTGAAAACTTCTTTATGTCGATTGAGACAAAGAGCTCTATAATCGAAAAAACTGTTCTGTTTTTATTCAACAGTGCAATCTGGTATATTTATTTAACTTTATTATGCCCCGACGAAGAAAGTGTTCGTCTTCAGACTATTTATATTTATAAAGTTAACGATAATTTAATATTGAAATCGTGTCGAAGTTTATTTTACCATCGAAACTCTAGGTCCTAGGCCTAATCAAGGCAGCAGAGTTTTAGTCGGTTAGACTCCAGCAACGGTTTCACTTTAAAAAAAACGAAGCAACTTGGCAACGCCGCACAGCATGTTCGCTCTGCTGTGGTCGCCAACAGTTTCAATCTTTCATTCAACTCTCGGGACGATTAATTTAATTTACTTTACGAACTGAACTCTTTGATATATAACTGTAGAAATTTAAGTAATCAATTATGAAAACCGAGATTTGACAGTCATAAAGTATTTTATGACAATGATATTGTCCAAATATTTGGAAAAAACAGTTTTCCGCTCATAAAATACAGATATCACTGTCTTGAACAAACACTTGACCTCTAAATAAACTGAAATTATCTAAAATGTTTTGTAACTCAACACCATCAATGATATTTATTACTAGAACCAATTTGTATTAAATCTAGTGATATGTGTTATTATAAATTATCTCAAATTATGCGTTCTTTTGTTGTATTTTTTAATATAAATTTTGTTTTCAAATCTTGTTCATCCATTTAAGCTCTCTGAAGCGTACTAAAAAGTGGAAGAGAAAATGTTTTATTAACTGTAAAAATTCATTCTGTAAATATATTAATTACAGTAACAGTTTTCCTTGCTTCAATGATAAATCTATTTCACATTCTCATAAATTAAATGAACTAGTTTGAAAATTACAATTACGTTAACTACTAAACTATTAATGTCGGTTTAAGCAATTATAAGAATGTGTTTTGTTATATTGAAAGTTACCATGGAAGTAAATTATTGTTCACATGAAAAATAATTCAGAAATTAAATTTTGATTTTTTTTTATTGTATAATTTAAAGTCAGTTACGATATTGTTAGAAAGTATAAGTCATGTTTGAGTAATTAAATTTACCAAGATGCGGGATTACTGAAAGAATGGATTTCAAAGTTAGTTTAGGGTACTAATGGGGAACAAAGGATCTCCAACAATTAATTTAGTTCCATTTTGAAGCAACATTTTTTCTGTTCAAAGTGCAAGTTGAACTTTGGTTTGAACACATTTGTACGAGAACACGTAAAGTTAAAAAAAAAATCCGATATAATCGTAAGTTTGATGGAAATGTATACGTGGGGTGGGTTGAAATCCTTTGTTCGGCAGAAGGGGTGGTAAGGGAACTGCATTTTGTAAATCATATAAACAGTCCTGAGCTTCACATCACAGCCTAGGGCGATAACAAAGGCTTGGAGTTCTCCCCTCCACCGACAGAGTGAGCGAGCAGTTGATCACGTAGGCCTACAGTTTGGCGGTAGAGTGGGGGAAAGCGACCGGTATCTTTGTCCGTCAGCTGATTTCTTGCATCAGTTCAACACGAATCGTCGAGTTAGCAACACACAAGTCTCTTAGGACTTGAGCTTTGAGTTACCGGCGCAAGTGGTTCATCAACTTTGAGTTTTTAGTTTTCCGAGTTGTGTTTGAAACAGTGCGTTATAGTTTTATTAGTTTGAACTTTATAAACTTTTAATCAAATTCGTTAGCAATGGAGGTTTTACCTTGCCCAGTATCGGTGGATTTTTCCAATTATACCAGAGGTGAGATTTCTTTGTTTAAATCTTCAAATAATTTCATAAATCGTTTAAAAAAATAAAATCATTATCATTTGCGTTTATCTTTGTATATAATATTACAGTTAATTTTTAAAATATGTCTCAACTTAAACTTTCTACTTTATTTTTTCGACGGAACGATTTCACCGACCTACATGATTGTTTCTGCCGGCTTTGTCAGTCCTTACCGGCTTCGACCAGTGAAGCGTACAACGCTAACTTCTTTCTAAATATAATAAATATACAGTAGCCTAGCCTAGTGCAATCTAAAATAAAAACATAATTTCAGTATTTAAAATTTTTTGTTATATTTTATATATTTTTTTTTTATAAACTCTTGGCTTTCAAACCTTAAAAATTACATTTAAGTAACGGTTTCAAAATGAAATATGAATAACAACCAACTGAAAATAATAATTACTTAGTTAGGATTATTTTATTTTATTAGTTAGGATACCTACTTTTATTAGTTTTATTTCCCATTTACTTAAATTTTTGAAACTGAATTGATTACTCATTGTTGATAGCCTGAGTAGGCGTACTACATACATTTTAAAATATATTATTTATTGTCAACTGTTGTTCTTAAAATACTTAATATTTAGAAAACTACTGAATTGATTGATATAATATTCATGGCGTTATTTCTAGGCCTATCTTGCTTAAAGACGAGATTTCTTTTTAAATTTTAGTATAGCCTAACAACTTTTAATTTTGTGTAAAGGTCTTCTTAAATAAATATAATTCTTGTATTAGCCTACATTATTTCTAATTGAAGCATTTTTTATTGTGTAATTACTTCTAATCCAATTGAGAAACAAAATTTTTCCGTTTTGAAATTACTTTGTTTCGTAGTTGATTTTGAGGTTAGATTATTTTTCACAGTTTTTGGGTTGATAATTTTGTAAAACTAACCAAAAGTTTTTTTTTGTATTCTAGGACTATCGAATGACGAGAGTGAAGATGGTGGAGCATGTCAAGCATTAGCTCGCCGACTTGAAGATGAACTTCGGGCAGCAAAATCAGCACAGCTTGCTTGCGGCGAAGTACTTCTCCCAGCAGATCTTTTACCTCGTATTGCAAGAGATGTCCTGAGGATGGCGGAAAATGAGCCTTGCGGACTAAGGTAGTTGGATACATTTATTTCTATTATTAGTATTTGCTCGTATACCTATAAATTAAAGGATTGTTCTTTGACTAAAGTAAATTTCAAATTGCAAAAATTATTTAAAAATTTCAATTTATTTTAACTTTAAATGAAATATGTTTTAAAAGAATTGCCTAAATTGTCAAAAAGAATATTTATTTTGCCCAATACCCTACCAAATATTTTGTCTTTATTGTCCATACATTATTTACCAACATTTTATATTTTTTTCTAGAGAAGTTAAATTTCATAATTATTTGTTTATATCCAATGTGAAAATATTAGTTGATTTTGTTACTAATTATTATTTTTCTTTGTTACAGAGGCTGCACTCTATTTATCAATTTTGAAACGGAACAAGAATGTCGCCGGATAGGCACCGTTAGATGCGACCCGAACACAGTATCAACATTCGAGCTCTTCCTGACGCTAACTCAAGACTCGCGTAGTACATGGCATTCGATCCTGCCTCAGTTCATCAAAAATCTCACTAAAGGCGGAACCATCATGATCAGTCCCGGTTTCACACTCCAAAAGAAGAAGCTCTACCGATCCTATCTCGAGTGAAGCTCAGAAGGCGGCCAACGAGAGTCAAGACTGAATCGGAGTGCTCAGGGCGGTGCAGCATATTGTGATCCATCTCATCGGACATTAAACATTGTAAATTTTGTTTTTGCGTTCAACGTGTTGTGAGCTTAAACGTTATCGTGTTTTTTTTTATACGACATATATGTAGTCATTCATCGAGGATTTATATTAAAAATGAAAAAGTATTTAAGAATATAAACAAATTATTATAAAATGTTTAATGAAAAATAATTATTTTATCAAATTTAGTTTAGTGTGTAGGTTTAGATATTTTTTAATGTATATGAATTTTATTAATTTAATCGATTAATTGATGGGAAAAATTTCATGTGATTTTTCTAACGATTTTTACTAATAATGTGGATGATATTGTTAAGTTAAGGTCTTCCTAGGTTTTCGAAGTACAAGTCCCCTTTTTTTTATTACTTTCCCAGTCATATCTTCAGTCACAAAGCTTTTCTAGTAGTCTATAATGACCATGTGATTTTATATTTACAATTTAGAATAAAAACAATATTTTCACAATATAAATTTAGTATTTTTTTATTGTATTTCGGAAGTATGTGTTATATAAAGTGTTGTGATCCCCGAAGAAGGGACTAAAAGTCTTTCAACCGTTGAGCATCACCAATGGAAGGGGCAGCGTTAGCCTCTCTTACATGTGATTTAAACTTTTAATTGTATTTTATTTTGAAACGTCTTTAAAATCCTACATATTTCTTCTTTATGGTATTTGAAAACCCACTAGCTGATTAAAGCAGCAATTTTAATGGACCAATTAAAAGTAAATGCGTTTTATGTTTCAAAATTTAGATTTTTTACGTTGTGTTTAGCAGGCTTATGTAGAGATCCTTAAAGATGTTTCTTATTCGTTGTAAAATGTATAATGTGATAGATCGTATAAATATATTATATTTTGAAATGTTTGGATAGAATGATTGATACAAAAGAAAGAATGAACTGTTGCATTTCCTGATCTCATACTTTAAGTCCAAGATGTTTGCCTCCAGTATTTCTCACTCGTGTATCAATGTTTTTGTTTATCTTAGAACATCCACCACATTCATCAAAGTATGTGTCTGTGAAAGCCGATATCTAAAGTAAATGTGTTAACATTTTTGTACTTTTTGTTATTATGAATCTATACTTTAAGAAATGAGAGATATAATGTTTTAAAAATAAATAAAAAAAATTATTAAATTTATTACTTTGGCATAATTTACACTATCCTTCATTCCTTTGTTTGATGTCTGAAGTTTCAGTGGCAATAATTTTGAGTTGCATTGTTGTTACTGATACTTTTGACTGTCAAAAGGATATTTGATCAAAGTAAGGTCATCTTGCTTTGGGAAATATTCTTGAATTAATTCATTTTAATGAGTTCCTCAATGCTTTCTTTCTTGGTTTTGAGAATACAAATCTTAAAGAACTAACCTTAAAAATGGTCTGTGTTCAGAAGTGATGTTAAAAAGTGAAAGTTGAGATTGAAGATTATGGAGTTGGTAAGTATAAGGTTTACTGAAGAGGATATGAAGTTAAACATTTTATTTCTAATTAAATGAATCTTATTTCCATTACATAAAAAATGTGTAATGTTTTGGCTGAATAATTCTATTAAATATTGTATAATTTCAGTTAAAATAACATTTTTTTAATGTTAACTAATTTTTTTTAAATACCCAAGTTATTAAACGATCTAAAATGGTTTTTAGGGTCTGAAGTAGCAAAAAACTTGTTTTATTAGGAGCCATTTTAAATCTAACATTTTGGTAAACATTTTATATAAAAATATAATTTTGTGTGTTAATTATTGTAGAAGCAGCATCTTATAAAATAATGTTTGTGTTTTATTTATGGAGTTTTCGAATTAAAGGCGTTTATTTTTAATTATACTTGCAATGCCCACTTTGAGTTTTGTAACATTCTTCAAGTTTTGTGTGTAACATTAATACTGCATCGTTATAGAATTTTAATGATTTGATGTCCCACGATTTGTATCCTGCATGAAATGGTTGTATCATTGGATTGTGGACATGACTATATAATCCAAATACACATTACCTGTACAGCTAAGAGTAGAAAACTGTTGGTAGCAATCAAAAGCGCAATTAGAATTAAATTATTTCTATTTGTTCTTATATTTCTTTTAAATTTTATGTTCAATGGCTCTTGTTATAGCAGATTGTGCAATTGAATTGCATTTTATACTACTCCTACTTTGTACGTATAGCCTATCTATACATTGCTGTTGTTACAGACGAGGAAAATCGTTTTGCAATTAATTGCCTTAATCTATTCAGGAATTAGGTGTGTAATAATAGGCCTACACGAAATTGCATGACAGTAATTTATCTTGTCTTCTGGTACAACTTGACTAATATCGGACTGTTTGCTAGTTAATTAATTGTTTCTACTTGATTAAAACGGGTGAATTAATTCTGTCTGTAATAAAATACACGTACACGGTTACAATATAATTCAAGTAAAGTTATCTTCCGAGGAAGTCGATTTGAGTAAAACATTTGTGGACATCTATTTGTTGCGTTGGAGTACTTCCAAATGTAAAGGAGGCGGGGTGGGAGCAGTGGCTCTCGTTAGACACATAGGCAACTAACTGGTTTATTGTTTCACAGCGCAAGCGCAGCTTTGCGGAGTAGGCCTAGTTAGGTTTCAAGGTTAAAACTGTTCAACTGGTTTGCAATAATTAAGGAGTTATCAAATGACTAACAACACATTGTATACCTATCATACTATTTCTTTGTAGGTTAATTTGAGAACTTTGAATTTAAGGTTAGATCTAGCTAGAATGAATCGAGTAACATTGCTTTTCCAATTTATCAAACAAACAAACGTCTTAAATTTTCTTCTCGTATCGAAAAAAGAAATTGTTAGTATTGTACGTTGTTGTTTGCCTTTCGGCTACCTATCCAAGGGGGTGAGTTTAAAATTTTTAACATTTCATGGGAGGTCGAATAGTATTGACATAGTTTTACTTACATTCTGATGCAGACTTTGACTTAGAGTTTACATCACTGCACTATTTTGTTTATAAACGTATACACGAACTTGCTTGCATATAAAGTATAACTAGTAAACCCCCGTGAACTATCACAGGCGGATTAATTAGATACACATCAGAAATACATCATTTATACAAAAAAGTATTTAAAAACAACAGACTTTAATCTAGGCCTACCTAACTATGCTGACAAATTTTTAATTCGGTAAATGTGTACAATTATAACGGTTATAAAACTGTAGGCCGATTTGTTAAAATTTTGTATTAATATACATTATAATATACATCTAAATAAAGATACAAATATTATCTTTCAATTGCTTTTTGTTTCATAATGATAGATCAAACGATTAGAAGTACTAACACAGTATTATAAATAATGAACACATTAATACAGCAATGCAATCTGTTAATATATTATTATACGAAGATGTACGAATGTTGCCGAAGTTAAACGAAGGAGTATCATCTCTTCTTTAAATTTATATAAATGAATATTTTGATGATAAAAGGTTGTATTTATATACAGTTTATTACCTCAAAGCAAATATTATAACGTATTATAGCATACATTAGTTCTATAACTCATATTTAAAAAAAATCAACTTCGTAATAAATTTAAATGATTGAAGTTTGTAAGCATAACCCTAAAGTATAATGTATGCCGGGTTTGCTTAAGTGTTGCAGATGATGGGTGGAATCAGCTGTTATGTACGGACGTGCATTCGCTTTTATAGGAGTTGGTATTAAAATATTCTACCTCATGGTTGGACTATTTTTTGTTTGGCTTGTCAAATCGAGGTACATATTCCACTGCTTGTGAAATAACAGTTCCAGAGTGATTCTTTTTTTAGGTCCGATACTTTAAATAAAGTTCGTGTATGCAACTGAATTCTGAACTTTCATAGTGTTAAAACTGAACATTTTAATGATTCGTCACATTTTTCAAAGAAAAGTAAATAAATAATATGTGTGTATAATTACTATGAATAATGTGTGCGAACAATGTAAGAAACCTGGAATTTGGTGAATTATAGAAAATTTTGGAACATGGTTGCTAAGACTGTAAGTATGTTTCTACCCTATTTGAAATGGCGTACGGGTAGTTAATCAACAATGCACAGTAAATAGAAAACGTGTTTCTCGTTGTTTGTATTATCTTTAAGCGCTTGCATAATTTAACTTGATCATACACAAAGTTGGCCTAAACTAAAAACTTTTGTATTAGAGCCTATGTATACATACAGCATACAGTAAGTTTAATACATAGGCTAGGTCCAACCATAGGCTAGCCACAACAGATTTTCTAACCTATTTTCTAAATGAAAATCTTAGACACTTTCTCTGGTAGTAGGTATATTGTAAATAGTTGGCCTATGAGATGCTTTCGTTGACTTTCTATCGGGATCGAATATAGCCTATGTTCTAAACAAAAATGTGCCTATTCAAATCATTTAAGAGTAGGCCTACTGCATCATTTCGGAAAGTATAGGCTAAATGGGCCTAAGCTATATTTTGACATTCAACATTTACTTTATTAAAACTATTTAAGCTTTCCATTAAAGTTTTCATTTTATCAACCTGAAAGCATGCACTTAAGTAGCTTTTCCGGATTTTGATCATCCCTCCCCTAGTTAAAATTTATACGTTAGAGTTCTGTTTAGGCTATGCCTACCACTACCCTATAAATTCCTTGGTTCGGACCCCTGCAGGAAACGAGAGGTCCCCAATGCAATTATCATAGTGCTATGACGTGACGTGTAGTTATAAGAAAAGATGAAACATTCGTTAGGGAAAAAAATAAACTGGTCATTGTCGTCACAAGGTCGGGGCTGCTTAGTCAGTAGCAGGTAGAAAGAACGTAGCCAAGGGGGGAAATCATGAGAACTCCTTTTGTATTCTAGAATATTCTACCAACAGGTCATTAACGGTTAGGTTTAGGTTTCCACACCTTCTAGGTTTTATATTTTACAACTCTTTCGAGAAATTGTCTCCAAGATCAAAATATAGTCTATAGGTTATCACGAACTCACGATTATAGTTCCAAGGCATAACTGAAGTAGCATTCTATTTATTCCTTACGCATTGTATATAATGCTTAAAATGGGCTTTTGTCATTTTGCTCTGAATTTGTTGAAATTAACATTGAAAAATATAATTTCTACATTAACATCCTGCCATATTTTCATCGAAAAACATTGAATAAGTCCACGTAAGGCCAACGGATTAACTTTCTTTATCTATTAATCACATAGGACAGAAAAATTATCGGTTAAAAGCCTGATATAAATCAACTCTTTCTTTGTGTTCCAATATTTATTACCATATCTAAGACTATATTGTGGTATTTTAAGTATAAACTTACAATGAATACTTAAATGTACATTAAAATTTAGTACATAGGACCTGCGCTTCTTAACTTTTAAGAATTCATTTGTAGGCCTATAAATAAGCGCGTAAGCTTATTGGTACCGTGAATGTTGTGATTAATTTAAATGTGATATAGCCTATAGAGTATATAATACTAACCAAACATTTAAAGTGAACAAAATAATAACAAATATAGCCAAATTGTTCTTATGACGTTAGGAATGTAATCTATAAGTTAGGTACTGTACTTCAAATATAGGCTACTTTTAGTTTATATTATTGTAAAATGGTTTATAATAAATCGACGTACAATATTTTAGGAGTTAAATGTTAGTATAAAAGAGTGATGATTTGCGTAAAAAGTGAAAAGCCTCCTACTTTTCGTCGATTTTATGCATTTGTTGAATTCAATAATATACGAACACTTTCTGATTATAACTTTCTGCAGCAGGTTAGGTTAGGTTAGGTTTTCTCTTGATTAGTAGGAATAAAGTATGGCGATTGTAATTTTTGAAATAGTCTACTATTCAACAAGAAACATATTTTAATGTACAATATCTAAAAGTAGCTTAAAATAACTACCTATTTCTATTAGGCCTATTAATTACTGAGTTTGAGCTCATTTTATAAATAAATCAGACTTAATTACTATTTTACGCGTTTAAACGATGTTGTGATTTTGTAAAACAAAATACTTTGCAAACATTAATTTAAGTACCAACCAAGCTCAGTTTAGACAATATTCATTTCAACTAATTGTGTACAGGTTTGACAGTTAATTGATCGCCATCTTAAAAATCAACACAATTTTAGGTTAGGCCTACCCAGAACTTATTTAAACGAGAGTTTGACACTACAGTAGCAGCCTAATTTACAATAATTTAAACCATAGGCCTTGAAATGTTGAATGGTTAGGCCTATATATATTTGGTTAGGGAACCAATTTAAATTATGTAAATCGCAAATAGGCCTAAATAAACTGAAACGTTTAGTCTTAATTTTCGTATTTTTAAATAAATGCTATGTTAGGTTAGATAATGAACTAGGATAATAATTCACAATTTAACGAAAAACACAACTTTTAAAATTCGTAGTTTATCTTAGATAGCCTATTCGTCTGCCATGTACTGGCTAGTTAGACCCAAAATTAAATGTGACTTTTCATGATTGCTTCGCATTCAAAAATGTATAAGAGCATTTAGGTAGTTAAAAATATATATATTTTCAGTCGCTGACACGAAAGTTTCTTTTCACTTTTACCGTACGCAATTAATCTTAAATCGCCGGAATTTAATCAAAATCAGTTGCACGTTTTACGAGAAATAATGACTACAATCGTACCATCCCTCTCGACCCAACGGTTCCACCCTCTACCTTATTACACCCCTCTTCATCCTTCATCACACTTTCCTCCCCTCACCGAGCCTACCCCAACCTAAGCTTGTAAAAAGGGAGCCGGGATAATGGAAAAATACTGACTGGCGTTGGGAAATTTTTTAGCGCTGCAGCATTTTGTTTGAAGGCCCGTTGAGAATAATCGAGCAGCTGTCAAAAATGTGTTTTGCTTAACCTCAGATTTTGTATTTATATTTACTGTACATGAATACCATTAACTGAACAGCTGATTGAAAACGATAAACTACTTTATTAATTGCGTTTGAGAGATCAACTAACACTCGGTAGTTGGGTTTTATTTATCTTCAATTATGGTATGTAGGCAAGGTAAATATCTGTATTCTTTTGCTTAATTTTGTCGCTAACATAGTTTTAAGAATAGTTACAAAAAAGAACAACATTTTCACATTCGATCGGGTGTTTAGAGTAAAATAAACTGGCGGAAAACGTGATTTTTTAGCGCTTAGCCTATTGGCTTATAGCTGATCTTGTATTTAGGCCTAAATGAAAAACAGGCCGATTTGGACGAAACTACGCGTTTTAGGGCCAGAAAATTCTGATCTGAAATCGGTTTTTGAATTGCGTGTAATGTATGGCCCAATATTTCCCCGAAACAAAAAAATTTGCTGGCGGTGAATCGGATTTTACAGTCACGCATTTTTCCGTCACGCTTTATTCCGCCACGCTCTCTACTATATACAGTACACACATGCATATAATAATAATAATAATATTTATTTCTTCACCAAAAAAATACAAAATAATAATAATTTTGAATGCAATAATAAATACAATAAAAATACAAGACAGGTAAATTAACACATACTACACTTAACTTGATAAAAGAACAAAACAAAGATTTTCTTTACATTCAGATTAAATTTATGTGAAGAATAGGTAATCCTTAGGCACATGTGCCCGAGTAGGATTTACCATCATAATTCTTTAATCTTATTACTATAGGAAAAAGAAAGAAAGAGATCAGCCATAGTGCCATAATCATTCAAAATATATACAAATGCAAAGGATGCCTTGATAATAAAACTAACCTAAAACAAAAATTGGATAAAGAACAGAATTTTACACTTACAAACACACAAACTTATATACACCACCCAATCTACACTCACACATACATAACATATATTTCAGAACAACATCAACTGGTTCCCACTGCCTCACCTCAAAACTAAATCAATATTTTCCACTGAATTCAGCCATAATTTAACAGATTTGGAAAACTGGGATAGGTATATTGTTTCTCTTTTGTACATCTACTGGTAGCATGTTAAATATTTTCTCCCCCTTATACAAATATGAATTTTTAACTGCTGTTAATTTAGTTTTTAACAGTTGAAATACTATTTTCCTCCTTCCACAGTTTCGCCTAGAATCACCTTTCCTGTAAAACTCTACTAATACTTTAAAAACATACAAATACCTCAACGGCAGTATGCCCTTTGCTCTAAAGAGTGGCAGAGAAGAATCAGTTCTAGACCTAAATAACATAACTCTTATTATATGTTTTTGAGCACTAATAATGGGTGTAATAGTACTCAAATATGCTCCATTGCTCCTCCCCAACAAATTAAACCATACTGCAATCGCGATTGCACTAAAGCAAAATAAATTTGTCTCGTTAATTCTGGTGGGCACAATGATCTAATAAAATATATTTTACGAATAATTGAAATCAATTCACGTTGCAATTTGTTTATGTGATAATTCCATTTCATTCTTTCATCCAGTATTATTCCCAAGTACCTAATACTATTCAATTGATTAATCTTCGGACATAAACACCCATCTAAATCTTTATTTTTGCATATTATGTGGTGGTATATTACATTTCCTGTCACATATTCCTTGCCTTTTTTTAAATGAAAAAGAATATAATTAGTTTTAGCTTCACTTAACACCATCTCATTTTTTGAAAACCTAAGTCGTAAATGTCTCAAATCCTCAGTAATTTGGCTGAGAAGCACATCTATTGAGTTAGCTTTATAAAGGAACTAGTGGACCCGGCAATGCTTCGCTATTGCTTAATTTGAAACTTTGAAAGCCTGTAATTCGTATCCCGTGTAATTCAACATCCTGTAATTCGTATCCCGTGTAATTCAACACAGGCCTAATGATTGTTACACATAATTAATAAAACAACTGATTTGAATCAAAAGTTTAATACAATTTTAGGTTAGGCCTTTAAAACCTATGAAATATAATAATTCAAACATCTAATATTACAATTTAACATTATATTATTGTTACACATTATAAATAAAACAGCTTATTTGGACCAAAGGTTTAACACAATTTTAGGTTAGGCCTATTATTATAAAATCAACACACTTTTTTTGAAAGAGTTTGGAATTATCACCATAGTAACCAGAATAACACATTAACAAATACGAATCAGCTGTTTCATCTGTTATATGGCTGCTTATGGGAGGGATGAATTTTCGCATTTTCTACCCTTTAAATTCAAAATTTTGCAAAATCCTTTCTTAGTACGCCTCTACATTATTGGACGGATGTACCTTCCAAATTTCAAGTCTCTAGCTTTAATAGAATCAGCTCTGCGTTGATCATCAGTCAGGACATTGCATTTTATATAAGAGATGATGTATCATCCGCAAAGGCAGTAATTTCTCCATTAAATTTGCTATTACATAAATCATTTACATATATAATAAAAAGAACCGCTCCAAGTACAGATCCCTGAGGAACACCATACCTTATCTCTCCCTCACTTCCCAAAACTCCATTTACTCTTACTCTTTGGGTTCTTCCCCCCAGATAACTACTGAACCATTTATTAGGTAGTCCTCTCACGCCAGCAGACCACAATCTGTCTAACAGAATAGAATGGTCCACCGTATCAAATGCTTTTTGAATATCAATAAAGAGGCCAGCAACCTTCCATCCCACATTCAGAGAATGATAAATGTTATTAACAAAAGATTGAAGTGCTTTCTCTGCGCTAAGACCAGATCTGAAGCCATATTGATTCCTACTGAAAAATTGTTCTTCTCCAGAAACGTTACCAACATTCGTTTCATTAATTTTTCCATATTTTTTTAAAATACAGATAACAAAGCTATTGGCCTATAGTTACCTGAATTTTGTTTGTCACCCTTTGTAAATATAGGCACCACAACTGCAGCTTTCAAACAATTTGGAAATGTACCAGTACTAAAGCTCAAATTACACAAAAAAGTAAGTACTGCTAAAATCTGAGGTTCAATATACTTAACTAAATTTGAATTTATTCCGTCTAACCCTGGTGACTTTTTTGATTTTAATGATTTAATAATCTTAGAGACATCCTGTTCAGTAACTCCGTGAATAAAAAAGGACCTATCCGCAGATTTAGCCAATCCCCCAAAATGCATCGTATAAAAACTTTGGTCATCCTCAGAGAGCTTATCCACTCCTGATCTCAGTACTTTTGGAATATCACAAAAATAATCATTCAAAAATATATATAGCAGAGTATATAGTTTACTTGGTAATACCTCTGAAATGGACATTGTGCTTCCTCATTTCGTAAGTGTTTTGAAATAGTTTACTTGGTAATGCCTCTGAAATGGACATTGTGCTTCCTCATTTCGTAAGTGTTTTAAAATAGTTTACTTGGTAATGCCTCTGAAATGGACATTGTGCTTCCTCATTTCGTAAGTGTTTTAAAATAGTTTACTTGGTAATGCCTCTGAAATGGACATTATGCTTCCTCATTTCGTAAGTGTTTTAAAATAGTTTACTTGGTAGTACCTCTGAAATGGACATTGTGCTTCTTCATTTCGTAAGTTGTTTTAAAATAGTTTACTTGGTAATACCTCTGAAATGGACATTGTGCTTCCGCATTTTGTAAGTTGTGTTAAAATAGTTTTTACTTGGTAATATGGTAATACCTCTGAAATGGACATTGTGCTTCCTCTTTACATAAGTTGTGTTAAAATAGTTTACTTGGTAATACCTCTGAAATACGCATTGTGCTTCCTCATTTTGTAAGTTGTGTTAAAATAGTTTACGCCTTGGTAGTGTTAAAATAATCAAATGCAGATTAAACCAATATGACCAACGATCTATATTCATTACAGTTTTCACTTCTGTTGGCAGTCCCGCGACTGCTTTCTTTTGAGGCTAACCCAATCAATTACAGAACGGTGTTTTAAAACTATTTATTTTTAATATCATACATACATTAAATTGAATTCATGTTGACTTCCTATCTGTTGATTGTTTACTTTGTGGTTATTGTTTACACAACGACAACGATAACGATTTACTTATTAGTTCTTGTTGTTTTAATTAAAAAAACGTCTCGTGGATTGTCTCCGACTTCTACTCGTTGTAGGGCCCACAGACGACAGACGATCAACTTGGTCGTCAACCATGTTGTCGGTTCGTGCAACGGTTGTGTCCATTTTGCGGTCGTCCATTTACCGGTCAAAGGGTAAAATCGTCCATTTACCGGTCAACCCAAAAATCTGGAGGGGTGGGTCAAAAATAGTTTTCCATTTTGCGGTCACATATTTCTAAAATCCCGAGAACATGTGAACCAGGTTGATGACTCAGAGCGGCGAGCCAGGCCGATGGCAGTTTTCCAGTCACGCACACTCAAGTTTCGATATAATTAGAATAAAAAAAAAACTAGAGGACTAACCTAAACTGTTTAGTCACAGTATGTTGCCGATAACAGTATAATTGTAGGAACCTGCTTGGGGGGGTAGTTTTCCGGGGGGTAGTATTCCGGCGACCCGCTTTTGCTAGGGGGGGTAAATGGACTGACCGGTAAATGGACACGGGACACGATATTATATTATCAAATATTATATTGATGTTATATTTGGCTCCGCCCACCAAATATCAAACCTATGATCTTACCTTAACATTGTCGACAACATGGAATATCAACCACCAACCTGCCCAAGACGTTCGACATACAGTAGCGTCATTTCACGAAACGTTAAGCCCCCCCCCCCCCCCCCGGCTGACCCCGGTACGGGGGGAGGGGCCGTTGGGGTCCCCCCAAAAATCAAAAATGTTCACAATATAAAACACGTCATTTTAAGCTATTTCACGCTTTATTGAGACATCCTTTAGGGGCAAACTTTCATCTTGAAATGATTGCAGTTATTGGTATCTAATATGATATAGCCACACGTGGTGACTGACTGACTGATGTAAATGTTTGGGTACTTCCAGACCAGCTGGAGAGCTGCAAATTGAAATGGGGGCAGTTGTTTCATAATGAGAATAATAGAGGTAAAATTGGCATAAAAAAAATAGTTACTTTTATAGATACTTATTGAACCCCTTATTGTTTAAAATAATTAAATTAATGATATGTTCGAAAATATTGCGACTATAAAGGTTGGTCTTTTCTGTTGTTGGGCATCATCATTACACGCCTATTATTTTAAACTTTCAAATTGTAATTTTAATACTTTTCAAATCTTGGGGGGGGGGGGGGGGGGCGCTGGCATGTTGGCGACCAAGTTGATCGTTTGTGGGCGGATTTAAGCTTTATAATATGGATAAATAAATAGTAAGTAAAGACAATAGTTTTCAATGTGAAAACTGTCCTATGATGGCCGAGAGTGTATTCATAAGCCAGTTGGTTTTATTTCGACGGTGAAGTTGCAAAACCTGGTAACTTATGTCACTAAAGTCACTTTTTCAGGAGAGCGACAACAACTCATGAAATGCAACAAACTTCTATGTAAAATATCATTAGTTTTACATGTTTAACATAAATAATTATTTTGCGCATTGCAAAAATTAAATTGTAGGCCTATATACGAAAATTAACCTGATTTTTTACATAGGTCTATTTGGAAGAAAGAAATCACTATGTCCCTTTTCGTTTAACAACAATCAGAACTGAAAAATTAGAGCTGTTATTTCATTTAACTAGTAAGCCCCCGTTAACAATCACAAGCAGATTAATTAGATATTCATTAGAAATACATTAAAAAATAATAATAATAACAGGCAGTCGTGGGACTGCCGTCAGAAGTGAAAACTATTTAGCTTCATATTGTTAATTTTATTTTCAGGTTATTAAGAAGTATTTTTTAAATCAATGTATTAATGTTGTAATGGAGCCTTTAATAATTGCGGAGATGCGACGGAGCCTTAAATAATTGCAGAGATGCGACGTACCCTTGATATTTGCGGAGATGCTACGTAGCCTTAAATATTTGTGGAGGTGTGATGGAGCCTTAAATAATTGCGGAGATGCGTCGGAGCTTTAAATAAATGCGGGAATGCAACTGAGACTTAAATAATTGCGGAGATGCGACTGTGTCTTAAATAACTGCGAAGATGCGACGTACGTTTGAATATTTGCGGAGATGCGGTGGAGCCTTAAATAATTGTGGATATGCGACGGAGCCAAAATAATTGTGGAGATCCGATAGAGCTTTAAATAATTGCGGAGATGCGATGGAGCCTTAAATAATTGCTGGTATGCGTCGAAGCCTTAAATGAATGCGGGAATGCAACTGAGTCTTAAACAATTGCGGAGATGCTATGTAGCCTTAAATATTTGTGGAGGTGTGATGGAACCTTAAATAATTGCGGAGATGCGGTGGAGCCTTAAATAATTGTGGAGATCCGATATAGCCTTAAATAATTGCGGAGATGCGATTGAGCCTTAAATAATTTAAGGGATGCGATTGTGACTTAAATAATTGCGGAGATGCGACGGAGCCTTAAAGAAAGTGTGTCCGTGCGATGACGGTGACGCGAGTTCAATCATTTTTCTCCATGCAAAAAAGTGTCCAATGCGCCTAAAGAAGTTTTCACCTCAAAAATACTATTTTAAAATCAACAAACTTTATGTAGGCCTATCGGCCTATAACTAACTATGCTGACGAGAATTTTTAACTCGGTTAATGTGTATAATTATAAGGATTATTTAGATATGATTTTATAAAACTGTAGGCCTATTTGTTAATTTGATTTATTTAAGGTATATACATTATTACATATATATATATATGTTTATGTTTATGCATACGAAGATGTATGAATGTTTACGAAGTTAAACGGATGGGTATCTGTTCTTTAAATTTGTATAATTGAATGTATTGATGACAAAAAGTTGTATTTATATTCATTTTACAGTATAACCTCAAATTAAAACTTACAACGGATTATAGCCTACATTAGTTCTATAACTCATATTAAAAAATCAACTTCACAATAAAGACATAAAAATTATTGATTGAATGAAGTTGTAAACATAACCGCAAAGTGTAATCTATAATATAAAAGCGAAATACCACTCACTCACTCATCACGATTTCTCAAAAACTACCGAACGGATTGAAATGAAATTTGGTAC